>PVJA010005429.1:0-79169 GCA_004027025.1 Myocastor coypus
TGTAATTCCAGCACTGAGGAGGTTGAGACAGGAGGATCACTGAGAGTTTGAGACCAGCTTGGAGGCCTTTATTATACATAATTTTGAGCACACTGATTTACTGTATAAATATCACTTTTATATTAACCTGCAAACCAAGTTATGTGTAACTTACTTTTTGCAATATTTTCTGTAATGCAGTGATTGGTACTGAGTGCATAATATTTTTGAGGATATCACACTAAATCATGAAACTGGAGAACCTAATAAAAATGCATTTGAAAAGTTTGCTAGACTGCTTCAACAGAGACTAGATCAAACATAGGAAAGGCAATTAATTCATTAAAATGTTATTTCATTTTTCTTCAAAAATAAGGCTTAATGAGCTCAAAGACAGGTCACTAAAAAGAATTCCTCCAAATAAGTGTACAGAAAACAGAAAGAATGGAATAGTAGAGGATGCTTAAGATAATGATAAAACATCATCAGCAGATAGCTATATAAATTATTTGCAACCCAGAAGGAAGATAGTATATATGAAAAATATTGGCTGATAATATTCCAAATCTGAGAATTTGAATGAATATCTAGAGCAAAAATACACAAAAAGTAAAAAAATAGATGAACCTACAGGCATTTATGTGAAAATATATTGTGCTATATTCAGAGATCACAAGGAGAATGACACAGTCGAGACCACATAATTTTTAGGGTTATTTTTATAAGTCACCCAAAGAATCATATACAAAAATACAGGACATGTGTCCATACACTAAAATTAAAAAGTTCAGCTTAGAGTCTGGATCCCCTAGCAATATCTGCATTAGACCAGCTGAAGACCTAGAGCCTACAGCAGTGCCCCCAATGAGTTCAAGTGGAGGCCAAGAGCCAACGACAATGTCTCACTTAGTCTGTTCAAAAAACAAAACAAAACAAAAAACAAAACAAACAAACAAACAAACCAAAACCCCAGGACTTGATGGCTTTGGAGATGAAATCTACTGAATCCACAATGAAATAGCATCTTGCACCTATCAGAATGGATGCTATTTAAAAGACAGAGAACAAGTGTTTGCAAAATGTGGAGATAAGCACTGGCATGCTGGAAATGCCAAATGGAGCAGCTAAAGTGGAAAACTGGATACATCCTCCTTAAAAAAGTAAAAGAAAAATAGAGTTATCATATTACCTATCAATCCTGCTTCTGAATATTTTATCCAAAATAAGTGAATGTGGGATCACAGAGGGATGTTGGCACTATAAAGTTCAATGCAGAACTATTTAAAATATCTTGGAAATGGAAAAATGTACATGTCCGCGGATAAATGCACTTTGAATAAATTTTTTTTTTATGTAAAGCAAGATTTTAGATGGGTTTTAAAATAAGGAAATTTTGCAATGTGTAGCAATATAAATGAATGAAACTTGTAGACATTATGTTTCATGAACAAGAAAGTCACATAAAAAGCAACACTATTTAGACCATGATTTCACTAATAAGAGTTACCTAAAATAGTCAAATTTGTAGAAAGAAACAGTGGATCTTTATTTTCAGTGCACAAAGAGTAAGTAGCTGTATTTTTAGTCCAACAGTAAATAACAGTAGTGGATTATCAGCTCATCTGGCATTATCAGAAGCTGGTCCCTTGAGCCTTTTGCAACTCTGATTATTGATATAGCTTTCCTTTTTATACCTCCTTGTTAGACCTTTCTGCTGGATGATTAAGACCAAGATAAAGCAAGACCTATGTTATAAAAATATGCAACTTTTTTATAATGAAAAGAAAGATCTGTATTAATGATGTTTAGACAAGAAATCATGTCTGTATCTTGTACTCTGAACAACTATGATGACGACAACATCATGCAATGTATTAATTATCATAATAACAAAAATAAAAATTGCAAAAAGTAGAATGAAGGTCAATAGGAGCTGGGGATATAGTAGAGAAAATGAGGAATTTGTGATCACTGAGTATAAAGTTTTGATATAACAAGATGACTATGGTTTAGAAGTCTGGTATATAGCTTGTATAGGGACCCGGGAAGATAGCTCAACAGCATAAGTGCCTATCTGGCAAGTGCAAGGTCGTCAGTTTGAACCCTGGTTCCACAGAAAAAAAAAAAAAAAAAAAAAGAACAATATAACAATATATACTGTACTTAAAATGCACTCAGTAGATCCTTTATTTGTTGAAACAGGGTCTCATTGTGAAATTCAGTGTAGCCTTGAGCTCACTAAGTAGCCCACGCTATTTTCAAATTCACAACGATCCTCCTGCCTGAGCTTCCCATTATGGGGAGTATGAGCTTGCACCACTTCACCCAGCTCAGAGGGTAAAGGTTACATTAAGTGTTCTTTCTAACATAAAATAATCACATAGAACTGCTTTAAGAAATCAAATTCAAAGCCGGGCATGGTGGCGCACACCTGTAATCCCAGCACTTGGGCAGCTGAGGCAGGAGGATCGGTGTGAGTTCAAGACCAGCCTGGGCTACAAAAGTGAGCACAAGGCCAGTCTGAACTACATAGTGAAACCCTGTCTCAAAAAGACCAAAAAAGAAAAAAAAATCAAATTCCACGTAGAATTTTAGAATAGCAAATGTTGAGCAAGCCCTGGAAGCAGGTATTTTAACCAATTAAGTAATTACGTATAGATGACTCTAGTGTGGAACTCGGTGGCTCCAATGAGTGCCTTGGTACTAACATATAAAACATAATGAAGCAGACACCAATTGCTTCATTCACTGTCTTCCTGTTCCACTGAAACACTATTTCTCAAGTTTCTTGGTAATTTTATTTTATGTTTTCTGTTCTGTTAGGTTTTTCTTTGTCATTGGTTGTCTGATTTCTAAGTATGTTTCTTCTATCTTTTCTTTGTCTCTAAATCTTAGGCATACACATAACTAGTGATTGAGAAACATTACAATTCGTTTTTTCTCCTAGTATCCATATCTATGTCACCCAAGAGGAAACAAAAGGATCCACAGGAAACAAGAGTCTCTTACAGTAGATGTACCTCAACACTTCAATACACAAACTTCCCTCCAACTCTCACATTCTTGTGAGGTCATTTATTGCATATACGTTATGCACTCAATCTCTGGAAATGTTTAGATATCCGCAACTCTTTTAACGACTGCTGTGATTTGTTCTTGTATGGTGGCAAATATTTTAATTTAAGGTAGCAAATTTGAACTCTACTACTTCTGTTGCTCTTCCTTAGCCTGCATCCCCTTGGCAGACCTCCAGTAGTTAGACTTATTTTGCCAGGTGTAAGTTTTAATAAGAGTGTCACTAATTAACTACATATTAAATTAACTAAATATATTCCCCACCTGCTCCACATACATGAATGTGACATTTGTTTGCATGCATGTATATTTATAGTCACCCATATTTTATTTGTATTTTTAATAAATAATGTCAGGGTGAATCCTAGAAAAGAACGTGCAATGAAAGTAAGTCAGAACAAAATTAATACTGTCATAGATCGCACAATCCTTTCTACATTGGCTACTATGCCAAAAAAAAAAAAAAAAGCAAAAAAGAAGAAAACAAACGAGCAAAGAAAAGGTAGGGGGCATGGTAGAGAATATTAAGATATACAAGTCTGTGACTGTTTAGAAACTCATTGAATGACTTTTAAAAATACTCTGGCACCAAAAGAATCCTGGGACCTAAATTCTACTTCCTGAGATGCAAGTCACTAGGAGGGTGATCTGGTGTGCATACGAGCTGCAGTTCTTTGTTTTGATCCTTCATACAATATGGGCATTGGATTGGAGAGTTTTTTTGTTTTTTCTGTGTTTAGTATAGGGTCTGTAGGATCTCACTACCTAGATCGGACTCGTAGTAATCGTGTTGTTTTCAGCTTCTAAAGGCACTGGGATTATAGGCGAGCACCATCAGGCCAAGTCTCAGTTGCAGTCTCAGCACACTTCTGGAGGCCCGGGCCCACACAGCAGGCTGGAGATCGAACCCAGGTCCCTGCATTTGCCTAAGAAGGCACTTTAATCTGATGAGCTATCTGGTCATCCCTTAGAGAGTCTTTATGATTCTTTGATCTTTCTTTCTTTCTTTCTTTTTTTTTTTTTTTTTGAGACAGGGTCTCACGATGCAGTTCAAGCTGGCAGTGAGCTCACTTTTATAGCACATGCTGGTCTTGAACTCCGTCTGATCCTCCTGCCTCCCAAGTGCTGGGATTACAGGAGTGCGCCACCACACCTAGCATCTGTGACTTTTGTACAAAGTAGGTACATATTTGACAAGTCTGGCAAGGTGTACATAGGTGAATTTCATGGTATTCAGTTAAATTCACATATTTCCTCCATACTGTACAGAATTGTATGATATTAACCTTTCCTTGAATTTTAGCACCCTGTAGAAAAGTTCAAAGTGGAACACTCAACAAATGTGCTGATACTATTAGCATAGCATTCTGCTCTTTCTGTTCTTTAAGTGGGAAAATGTTTCATTCTGGTTGCACGCGCTCCTGGACTTGTCGTGGGGTGGCATCTTCTTAAATCCATGGCAAGTTGTACAGCGAGTAAGTGCACTTAAGTCACACCATGTGCCAAGCTACATGGCGCCAGGGAGTGCTGGTTCCGACCATGTGGCTGAGTCAGAGCCATGGCTCACTGCTGACATCCAACATCTCAACCAAATGACTTCATCAGAGAGTTCTGGTTGTCCCACGTCCAATTACCCATGCTACAATATGTTGAACAACCTTTAAGTTTCATCCTCACTATGTTTTAGTACATCTAGATGCCATGATGCTATGCGCAGAGTCCACAAGGTATCCTGCACGTTTCTTCCGTCATACTGGTTCTTGCTCAGTCTGTACTCTTAAGAGGCTGAGACATTATCTTCGTTTCACCAGTCAACTATTCTCCCCCATTACTCTGATATTAACTTGAGCACACTACAAACAGAGATTTAAATTATAGTGGTGTTGAGATGTCGTAGAGTTTCCCAGAACTTTCCCATTTTGCTTACTGTGACATTCCTGCCAGAGACGTCAGCACATAGTCAGGTGTTTTTTTTTCCATTTTAACACACAAACTTCTCAATATCTACTTCTTTTGCATCTCAGTGACAAGGTGAAAGGGCTCGTCACACAGGTGCAACACCACATGAGGGTAGAAGGCATTGCTATAAAGTGCAGAGGTCACTCAATTCAGAAAAGAACGTTTTTCACCTTTGGTCTGAATTCTAAATTTGAGACCCCAACAGCATTACAGCTTTCATGCTCTGTAGCTTCATCATCCTTTTCTTCATATCTGTGTACAGTTTAATAGTTTGTGAAGCAATTTCTTGTACATGCCACTGCTACTCTGTGAAAGATAGAAATTGAAATTTGTTTGTAACAGAGATGTTAAGCATGGCTTTATGGCCGGGCATCCCTGCTCTATGTTACGAGTTATATCATTGTAGCCTTACTACCTTCCTCTAAAATTTAGCTTCTTTTTTGGGGAAAGAGCTCATCCGGGGCGTTATGAAGATGAAATGAAATAACATTAAACTATTTTATCATATCTGCACTCAGGAAAGAAATCTCAGTTCTTGGTACCATATTAGTATGTCTTTATTCTGACCTGTTGAAAGATAAAACCTTTGAAGTCAAATCATTAAAACATGAAAAGTCTTTTATGGTTGGTGTCTACTTGTGCTCCCAAAGCTTCATGTAAGTCATGGTACAGAGGCAGCTGGAGGAGCACAGAATAGCTTGAGGGGCGGGGCCAGTGAACCAAGGCAGGGCTCAAGGGGTGGGACCAGAGAAGCCAGAACCTTTAAACTGGCAGCATGTACTCTGTCCCCACCCCAGACCTGCAGCCTCTCTTAGAGGTGTGAAGTCCATCATCCTGGACACAGCTGGGTCCCAGCCTCTCTGCTAGATGCTCTAGCATGAGGTGGTGGTATCTGTTTTTCATACTGCCTCAGGCAAAAAGGAGATGCTTAGAGAACACAGAGCCACTGACCCTCTTGCCTGAGCAAATAAGGCTCTAAGGTCTTGCTATGCATTTTGGGCTGTTGTGAACTATGAAACCTCCAGTAACTGTGAGCTAAATAAACCTTCCCTTCTCTCATTTTGAGTGTTTGGTATTTGTCCCAGCAACAAGAGAAGAGTAACTAAGACCAAGCCTGTCCCAATTAACCAATGAGGAAGATAATAATACAACATTATGTTGTTTGATTCTCAGCACAGAATGTTGACATCATCCTTTAATCTGCAGAACATTAATTGGTTATGTTTATTACATGAGTAGTAAAATTATAATAAAATAGTATGTGCAACTATAACGATTCTACTATTATTCCCATAGGGGAATTATTCCAAAAGAAATGAATCTTTGTGAAAGACATTGATCTGTATACCTATATTCCATTCTCAAGGAAAACACATTATTAGGACTTGCTGAGTAGACCTGGAAATCTAGGCAAAAATGAATGAATGAATGAATGAATAAATAAATAAATAAATAAATATAAATTAAAAAATCAAAGTCATTTAAATAACCATGTCTATGGAATATGAGATAGCTGCAGCAGGCCCTGTTTGAATGAATGGTTTTTAGGGTGCTTCAGGGACCACAAAACAGCAAGGAATTTCTGAATACAAGGATAAAAATGCATCTAGTGCATACAAACTATATCTTCAATACATCATGGAGAAGACAGTTTTAAAGATGCTAAGTTTGTGATTTTGATTGATTTGATTTATTCATTTCAAAGGAGTCATTCAAAAACTAATAGTTGCTTACAATAAAAATAGAAGGGAAAAAGTCCTGTGTGTGGGGTGAAAAGTGTGTATAGTAATAAACGGTAGACTCAGAGTTTGTGCAGAATGAATAATGTTTTCATGAAATCTCAGTGATAGGAAAAACTTTAGGGGTGACAGGGCATTGTTTCCCTTTCAGAAATGAGGGGATAGAGAGGCAGAGAGATTGAATTGTGTTTTCAAGTCCACATAATTAGGGGCAACACTAAGTCTAGACCTTTGGATTTCTGTGCTATTATTTTCCATTTTCAACAGAAATTATTTCCAACTGTCTCTCTGTTAACTCTGAACAAGCTGTACAAACTCCATAACTTTTTGATAGCGACTTTATGGGTTTTAAAAAGCTTTAGTGAATAGATGTTCTTATCAGGCCCCAAGTTTGACACCACATGTACTAATATTCATATTATCTTTTTGCTCATTTCCAAGATAGGAAAAACAACTGTGATAGAAAATTAAAGTCTATTTGAGAATATCTACACAACACTAAGAAGCTGAGAATAAGACAAACTATAGAATTCCATGGCAGCCATCGAAATGGCACTTACTAGAAGTAATTAATTATCGTTTCTACTTGAATCAATGCATCCAGAATCTTCTCTTCTGCATCAAGGGACAGTGGCCTTCATGCAAAGCTTTTATTTAAAAATTGTTGATACTTTCCCAAACATTGGTTTAGAATAACTGAGGTAATGGATGCTGAAAAAATTGAAACAAACTAACGAAAAAATTCATTTTGTCACCCGCTGTAGAGTTCCCATCCTCCAGACGCTTCTCTGGATTCCAGGCCAATCTTCATTTTTGTGGGCCCCTGCACTTGGAGTCACCTAAATATACAAATCTAACCATGTCTTTTGTTGATAAAAACCTTTTAAAAGCTGCAGCTGTCTTGTTGCTTCTGTACTTGCTGCTCCAAATGCCTAGAACGCTCCTCCGTTTGATCAGTGTGTGGTTAGGTTCTTCTAATTACTTACGACTCAACTCTAGTAGGCCCTGTGTACCCTACCTACCTCCTCTGCTTAGCGCAGACTATTTTCTATGTCACCTACTTTTCCCTCATAAGGAAGTATAATTCCTCATAAAGAGTAAAGCTTCCTATTATTTGTACAGTTATAGTCTCTCTTCCAAAACATGCTTTTGCATAGACAGGGCCTCACTAACTGTCACTGCAGGAATAAATAAATCAACACGTTTGACATACCTGTTATACTGTTTTAGGTTGTTCTGAAGATGTTTAATTCACAATTCTACATCTTTTTAGAGCCTTGACTTAAAGACCCATAGGAGTCTGGTCAGCAGCTGCCTAAGGGGATCATTCTTATAAGCAGCATATATTCTGAGTGGAAATTAAGAAAACAATGTGATTCTAACTATCTCTGGTAATATGTCTGATTATATAATAATTAATTTCTTGGGGTTTTCTTAACAGTAAATTTACTCCCTTTGTAACATCTGCTGGCAATCAGGTTAAAGGACTTTTTAAATTATGGTGATATTTAAAAAGAAATACAAAGATCATGAGAATACATGGAGTTTGACTGTTGAGAGTCCGTGTTTAGTTAGATAATGCATAGTTATTTCTTGAAATTTGGGTGTCAGAGTGTTTTCCCTTTATAAGATTTCTATAACCAATTCCCAAAAATTATGTAGTTTAAAATAAGTGAAATTTACTCTTACTGCTCTGGATGTGGCATTCCAAAGATGAAGCTATAGACAAGCCTGTGTTTCTTTATCCGATTTTAACAGCATCTGTTCCTTCTCTCTTTGGGCTATGGTAGCTGTTTACCTCCTCTGACTTGTGCCTGGAGCTGTCTGCTTCCTCTTCACCCCTCTCTCTCTCTCTCTCTCTCTCTCTCTCTCTGTCTCTCTCGCTCCCTCCATCTCTCCCTCGCTCCGTCCTTTTTTCTTTCCCCCCATTTGATATCCTGTTGATTTTATCACGACCAGATAATATTTCTGACTGCCATGGACAAGTGAGGGTAATCTTATGATCTTTAATTTATTTACAGCTGCAAAACCTTCACAAGTGGTAACAGTGTACATTTTTCTTTCACAGTACTGGAGAACTAATATGGGTTCTTCACAGTGAACTACATCCCTTTCCTTTTAAAAATTAAGTAAGTAATTAATTTTTAATACGGAGTCCCATTAAACTTCTATGATCCCTACTCTGTTTGAGAAATTGGCGAATATCACATATCAGCTTCTCAGAGTATTGATATCGCAGCCATATACCCCAATTCCTGGCTAAAATCTGATACCTTAGAAGACTGCCATACAGTCCACAACTCAGAGCTAGAAGCAATATTATTGTATAATTACTTAATCAGGAATCCTCAATACTCAATCCATAAACCTACCCATGCCTTTGAGCTGATAGGATCTGGGTTATGCTGCAGCTGGTGACTGGCAGGCTCGCGAGTAGAGCCTCGTCTGTCATTCTAGCAGCTCCCAGTCACAGTATCACTGCCTGATCTGTGTTTCGTGTTAGGTTGGTAGTGGCATTACACCACGAACCCTACTGTGGACAGAGCACTCACTGGATCTAGGTTCATGCTCCTTATGAGAGTCTCTTACCTGATGAACTGAGGTGGAGCTGAGGCAGTGATGTTAGTGCTGGAGATTGGCATCAAATACAGTTAAAACCACAAAAGTAGTTCCACTGTGTAGACACTCCAATAAATCAATTGCTTGCAAACTCATATCCAAACCCTAACAGTGAATGGCTAGTAAAAATTAGGCTAGCTCTGGTGTGAAGCTTCACGTCAAATTTTAATGCTGGCTTTAGTCAGCTCATGATGCGGTCTGCGCATTGTTTTATTTACCACTCCTGTCTGTGCCTCTTTTTCCACAATATTATCTCAATCTTCATTTTAGTAAGACCGCAAGATTTTCATAGCCAAAATAAGCTTTAAAAATGTCAAGAGAAATCTTTGAAAAAAGGAATGATGCAAAAATGAGGCTGCAGAAAATTCTAAGATTGGTGTCCTAAAGCAAAGAGAAAAGAAAGACAAAGGAAAATGAAATGAGAAGAGAAAGAAAGAAACACTGCCTGCAAACTCAGTGCCAAGAGTCCTACTTAATTTATGGGTTCTTGATTCACACTGACCAAATCTCTTTTGTAGGATATGTGGAAACCACCTATCTAATGAAACCTTCAACATGGCTTCACCACAAAAAACTCAAACAGTTTACATTAAAAAAAAAAACCTTTTAGAATTTTTCAAAATAAAGTAAAATCCATAAATTGGAACAGGAAGCATTACTGTCACCACTTCACCAAGTGTATCTGCACAGCGAATGATACTATGATTGGCTCACAACTTCGCTAAATCTCAATCCTTTATTATGAATGCAGAGATGATTCTGCCTGGTAATGAGGAACCCATCATGAACTTTTAGGAGAGATTACATTTCAAAGACCAGCATGTGTTCCCCTAATGGTGAGAATCATAGGTAACAAGATGATGAGACAGCAGAGGATACTGATGTGATGTGGTTAGGGAGCATTAACCACTAGGCCTCCTGGCCCCAGTTCAGGTTGCTGAATGTGCCTGTGTTGACCAAAAGGCAACAATATTTGTGTGTGAGTGTGTGTGTGTGTGTGTGCGCGCACACAATATTTTTCAGAAGAATTTATAAGATGATATAGCATGTGCACTTTTGTTGCCTATCAACTGTACAGCTGCAGAGCTATTCTAGTCTTTGTATGATTACGTGTCAGGAAAAGTGAATTGGTGGCTTTGTGTCGATATCTGCATGGATGGACCAGCTGACATCAGTGGATGATTTTCTAGCTTCACTCCTTGGGTCAGAGAAGTCACTCCTAATTGTGTTCGGGCACTGTCATTCATACAGAAAGGCTGGTCAGCTGAAAAATGTCTCCTAAATTTAACGCCATTTTGCGGAGTATGATTAAAATTATAATCCATACTTAAATACATGCCCGTAACTTACGTAACTTACAGCTGTTTGTACAGCTCTCTGAGATGGCTACTCAAAGACAAGAGTTTTTGAGTTTTGAGACTGATTCTAGAAACTTCATTTAGAAAATGTTAGCAATTTCGGTGACACACAATGAGTTGCCTGTGAGACTATCCAGAAGTTTCAACTTTCTTGTATATGGAAGGCTATCTCTTAAATATGCTCTATATCTTTTCTTAACACACTGACAAACTTCTTGTAAAGCTTCTTCTTATAATCTCTACTTTCCATTTAATTTGTGTTACTTGCAACATAAATTATTAGCCATTAGTTCTCATTTCTCTCTTTATCTCTCTCTGTCCATCTCTGTCTCTCTGTCTCTCTGTCTGTCTCTCTGTGTCTCTCTCTCTCTCTCTCTTTCTCTCTCTCTTTTCCCAGTACCCCTCCTTTTGTTCAAAATGGCCCAACTCAATCTTGCCTCTAATTCTTTGGACACATTTAAACACACAAAAAATCGGGCTGAGATATTCCTGAAGTTCTGTTATTCAGAGCTTGGCAGGGACACATTTCTTCTTTTACAGAAGCATCATATTTACTTATCATTCTTTGTTCTTCTTTGAAATTATTAGTGAAATTTTATATTCTCTTTCTGGATGCATAGCATCAACATACCAGTGTACAGAATGTCAAACTGGGCCTCTTTCAAGGTGAATAAATGTGGATATTGCATTCAATGAAAGATGCAAGCCATGTTCTAAAGCAATGGTTTTCCTTTCCAAAAAAGTTCCACAAGATATTTGCTGGGTTATCCTGTAGATCCTTTAGTGATCATAATGCCACAGTAATCATTCCACCTAATCTAACAAATTTGATGTTTTTATATTCTTTGATATGATTAGGAAATACTATTCCCTTTTCTTGACCTGTAAGGTAACTTTCTTGATTTTTTGTTTGTTTTGTTTTTGAGATATTGGAGATCAAACACAGGATCTTGCACTTACCAGGCAGGTACTGAAGCTGCTGAGCTATATCCACAGCCTTATCATAAAATAAGAACCATGTTTGTTTATGAAACTACTATAATCATGTAACCAAATGTCATGATATGAGATGGGTTGAGAGGAAACAAAAGGCACCAAAGCCATTTTCATCATTGCTGAGATACAATACACAAAAACTACAATTTAAAAGAGGAGACATTTTGCTTGGTTCACAGTTTTAGAGGGTTAAGTCCATGGTTTACTGGCTCAAATCCAAAGACATCAAAGCAGAAGGGTCTGCTGCAAGAGTAAGCAGCTCACATCATGACACTCAGAAAGCAGAAATACAAGGAAGGAGCTTTGGGCCAGAGTAGATCCTTCAAGGCAATCCCCTCAGTGACCTGCCTGACCTTCTTCTCTCCTAACTGTAACTCAGCTTTGTCACCCACATGATCCAATCTCCTTCTAGTCTCAGGATGCATTTGGAGAGCTCCCTCAGACCTAAAACATGACAGAAGTGTAGAGAAAATGGAATAGGGCATGTGATTACATTTGACTGTTACGTTTTTTTATCTTGAGTTTAAACTCTAGAGATGAGTAATCTAAAGTGGTTTAAATGTTTAAAAGCAATCTAAAATATAATTAACCTCTTGCTTCTCTCGCACAAAACTATTTTCATTCCTGTTTTGCCTCTTTGGAGTGGAGAATCCCTGAATCCTCTCTTATCATTATCCAAATTAAAATATTTTAAGTCAGCTGGACTCATTTCTTTTCTTTTAAAGGCCATACACAATCTATCCTTAACATCCACATATTTTAACTTTAAATATATCCAGGTTTACGGACATTTTCTCACCTCAACAGCTGTACCTTTGGAACTGTAGTATATACTTAGACAATTTTTATTGTCTTTTAATCCATGTCTCTCTTTCTACCCTTTATCTTCCACATTTTAATTTTCTACCCTTTATCTTTCACATTTTTATACGTGGCAGCAGGAAATGTGAACTATTTTGTATCACTTCTGTGGGCTAAGCCAATAACCTTCCACCACACCTTACTTTGTTCATATATTTGGCTTCTCCTTTTGCTATACCCTGAGTTCAGTAATGACTCCATTTTTACTAGAACAACTTCAACATTTGTGACATGCCTTATGTTAGGGTCTTTTCTTGAGCTTTTTCTTCCAAAAAGACTGTTTGTATTCATTTGTGCATGGGTGCCCTGTAGCCATGTACGCTTCCAATATCTGCCTCATGCTATCCTGTCGTCCCATGGCTTTACATGGAGACCTCACTGAAAGTAGTGTCTAGCCACTCCCTGTGCCCCTGACTACTTTGTTTTACTTCATGGCAGGAACCACCACCTGAACCCTGATATGTTTCTGTTGTGTGTTTTATCTTACATCTATCACATGAAGAAAAATCCAGGTTTCTTTCATACGCTGTGTACTCCCCAGGTCTTAAGACTAGTGCTTGACCTATTACTAGGTATCCATTCTACTTTTTTTGTGCAATAAGTGAATGTACAGAAAAAGAAGCCTTTAAGGAGATAACGCTGGAGACTGGGAATGAGGTAGGACATGAACACAAGGAGAACTGGGCTCTCAGTATTGCTCGTGATGACGCAAAGGCAATATACGTCACTAGAGTTTGGAGCTTTGAATTCTTATCTTCTATAGGGCTAGAAGTAGAAGGTTGAAACTCCTGTGATGATGGTGCCAGCAATGACAACCCACAGCTCCTAGTCAGGCACAGGATTCTGAGAACGAGCAGCTGATTCTACGCACCTTTCTGGCTGCTAGGCTATCATGGCGATAGGTGAGCTACATTAACATACACTGACTCAATATTTTCAAATGCTTATAATGGGCTTATCAGGAAATAACCTCACTGTAGGTATCTGCATGTGCGTGTGTGTGTGTGCACAGGAACACATCTGTGTACAATATATATATATATATATATATATATATATATATATATATATCACAGTATAAAATCCCAAGAACCCAGGAAACACCAGTCTATGTTCTAGCTCTCCTTGTTCCTTCCTTCTCTACACATCTCCCCCACCTCACCTAGGTTATATCTCGATTCACGTCTTGAAGAAGAATTCCCTTGCTACAAGAATCCAGACCAAACTCACAGGGCTCACTCTCAATGATATCTGAGTACCTGTACCGGAATCTTTTGGAAACTCAACCTGGACCCAGCCTGTGGAAGTGCTTTTCAGCTGGTGTTTCACGTCACTTGTCTCCCAGCACAGCCATCGTGCACCTTGATTTGGGATGTGATGATGGTTGGTGTTGGAAAGACCTGCCCCGATTAATACTGGGTGAGGAAACCCATTAGCATCCCCCTGCTGCTGCTCCTAGGGCTCATTCTGATCCTAAGCTGCACCTGGAAGGAATAGCTTGGCTCAATTCACCACCTCCACTGATGGACAGCCTGAAGTGCGTCCTGCAGTCCCTGCTGTTGGTCTCAGGCAGCTGAGTACCACAGCAAGGAGAAAAGGGCCCTTGTTCTAAATCGGTGTACTGTACCACTAGTATAGTAGCTTAGAGCTGCTTTCTGGAAATAGACTAAACTCCAAGGCTGATGCCATAAACACTTATCCGAAGGACAAGGGACTTATTGCCTCTTTCTCTGCAGTGGTAAACTTGGAGGTTTCCATGGTAGTGCTCCTTAGAAGAAGAATTAAAAGAGATCTTTTCAGTGAAGCACATAGAGCACATCCTAGAATACCATGGCTTTTACTAAGCAAAGTGTGCATGAGCTGAGTGAAGTTTAGAAATAAAGCACTCATAAGAGAATTTACTGGGCTGCAGGTTGAGAGGACATGTGAGAATATTTCTCACAGGTAGAGCTGATTTGAAGTCGCTATCCTCATGCTACAGATGAAAATCCAGAGAGTGGGCAAACCATCAATCTCGTCACTGCTAGAATCTCGAGGTGAACCATATTTAAGTGGCTACTGGTTCTATAGTCTTCCTAACCTACCACACTATTTGCTAGTATGTGATGAGATTAATCTTTTCTAGATGATGTATATCTCAGGTTCCTCCCTGGGGACTACTGTTGTATATCACAACCTTTCCCATGACATGGCATTTAGAAAATAGGGCAATCGAGCCGGGCGTGGTGGCTCACTCCTGTAATCCCAGCACTCGGAAGGCTGAGGCAGGAGGATTGGCATACGTTCGAGACCAGCCTGGGCTACAAAAGTGAGCTCAAGGCCAACCTCAACTGCATAGCGAGACCCTGTCTCAAAAAGACAAAAAAAAGGGCAATATTTGTCAGGAATATTAAAAAATAAGTAGGCGACTTTGCTTCCATCCATGGCTTCCTACATGCTCCCTAAGCTGAGCAAGTCCATACACATATCACTGTTTTTGCTGCAATTACCTGGACGCTAAGAGAAAATGCATTCACTGAGCTCCATAAAATTCATCTGAGACTGGCACTGTCTTTGAGCTTTACTCAAGCACAGAACAGATAGCTTACAGAGATTAGTGGCGCAAAACCCTGCCATGACTCCTGTGTAGGTATAACTGCTTTGACTCTGATAGGTTATGAATAATGGCGTCATTGGACTGTGTCCCCTGAAGTTTCATTGCTGATGCTGAACCCCTATTGTGCACTGTTGCAAATGTGGTGATTTAATCTGGCCATCATGCTTAGATGTAAGACTTTGGGAAGAGACGGGAGCTAGATAAGGTTGTTGGGATGCAGCCCCATGACAGACCCAGTGGCTCTCTCTGGAGAGAGAGAGACTTATCTGCATAAGTTTCCTTGCCATGTGATGCTGTCTCAGGAATCCTTAGATGAGAAATTCATCAACAGACGCAGGCCCTGCAGCTTGAATCTTCAGGACCAGTAGCAGAAATAAATCTGCTGTATGGATAATTCACCCATGTTATTGTGTAAATGAAAACTGAGAAAGTTTCAATTGAAAATGAATGAAAGCTCTTTGTAGAATACATTTCAGAAAAGGAGCATTCTATCCATGACCAGTCTACAGTTTCACTTTGCCTTTTCTTCCTGCCCAGTTAGGGATGTAACTCTGTTTGAGGATGTTCTGAGCTGGACAGACACATATCACCTTGTTCTCTGTCATGCACAGTGAGTCTCTCTGAAGAGCTGCCTCCACATACCTGCAGGCCTCTGCTCCACTGGCGACTGCAGCAGAAGTGGTAGAAGACCCAGTCCAGAGAAGACAAGGACAGCACTGGGAACGGCAGAGGGGAAGAAATTGTAGGAGGTAAGTGCTCTGATCTGTCTTACGGATTCTGATTATAAAAGCAAAGTCAAACTTTATATAATATGTTATAGTTCTGACAGTGCTGCCTACAGCCTGCTATCTGCCTTGGGCTCAAACAAGGGGGTTTTTGTTTGTATCTTGATACTTCCACTATTTTCTCTACAACACAGTTTCTATGCATTTTAAATATCAACCATGGGCTATAAGACTCTTGCAGAGGCTAAAGTTCTAAAGCATTAGCCTTATCTTATGCATCACTACAAGCTTCCAGGAAGGGAGGTTGTTGTCTAAGTTAAGAGAACACAGATACCTCAGGTGTACCTGTGGAGATTACTATGTGGCCGACTTCAGTTGCTGAGCAGATTAAAAGGGCAAATTAGTGACAGCTGAGCTGAGAAACGTGATTGAAGATCTCAAAAGACTGTGGAGGAGAGTAGAATGTCTACCAGACAGCAAATGTAAAAGTGGAGGAAAACTTTCGGGATTCTGGCCAGGACTATTTGAAGGGGGCAGCATGCGACATATATGTTAAGAAGGGACTTAGGCTGGGTCAGAGGGCCTGTGATTACAGCCTCCAGTACAGAGTGGTATGAGATCAGAATTTTACTATTTAAGATTTAGAATTGAAGTCTGTAGTGGCAGAGTTTTAGCAGACACTAGAGAAACAGTGGTCCTACTGAAAAATCTCTCTGCCTCTCTATCTCTCTGTCTCTGGCTCTGTCTGTCTCTGTCTGTCTGTCTGTCTGTCTGTCTCTCGCTCTCCCTCTATAACAGACACACACACACACACACACACACACACACACACACACAGGAGAGAGAAAGGGATTTCCCAGAATATAAACTGGCTATTTACACTGCATGTATTGACACTTACAAATTTTGTGGAAGATACGTAGGTAGGAGCAGGTATGGGAACAAATTTGTTAATATCAGTTGTATTTGGCTTGTAGGCCAAAAAAATGGGTACCTTTCAGTCCGGTTTGAACAACGTTTTCCCCTCCATTAAGTCTCCATTTTAGCCAGAAGTGTTGGCACACAACTGTAATCCCAGCACTTGCGAGGCAGACTCTGGAGGATTGGTGTGAGTTTGAGCCAGCCTGGGCTACAGAAGTGAGCTCAAGGCCAGCCTGAACTGCATAGCAAGACCATATTAAGAGAAAAATAGTCTCTATCTTTTTACAAATTGAGTAAGGAGTGGCCAAATAGTTCAGTGGATGAAAGTCCCTGCAAATAAGTGCAAGGGCCGGGGACTCAATCTTCCCATGTGGGCCCCGTCCCCTGCTGCACTGAGATGGCAATTGAGACTGGGCATGGTGGTGCACGCCTGTAAGCCTAGCACTTCAGAGGCTGTAAACAGAAGAATCACCACAATTCCGATCTAGTAGTGAGATCTTGACCACCCTGTAGACCCTTCCCTAAAATGCAGAGAAAGAAAAGAAGAAATAGAGTAATTTTGAGACTATATTTCTTGAGCTCTAGTACCTCGAACAGATTCTCAGGGAGTCCACACACAAATACACCATACAAACTATGCAGAGACTGAAAAATCTCATGCCCACACACACACTTCTTCCGCATGAAAACATCATTAACTCCCCTCAGCTTCTCATTGCGCTCTCTTCAATGATAGAGTTTCACCATTTGCCTTTGAAGACAAATGGCCTTGGCTGTCTTCCTGTCTCACGCTTTACTCCAAGGCCTGTTAAGTGCATCGTGTTTTGTCGGCCATTTTTATTCAGCTGTCCCTTTTGAGAGGCCACAGCATACTTCTGCTTTTTCCCCCTCATTGTGCTTTCTGCCTTGATAACCTTCTCCATCTCCATGCTCTTGAAAAGTTTACCGGATCTACACTTCCGAAACCCACCAGGATCCCAAGCTACAGGCTGACACATACAAGTCTCTACTCGCATCACCTTCAATGCTGCACAGGGCACCATATGTCCAGTGACTGATCTTTCTAAATTTTATTTCACTGAGGCTTCCCCAATTCAGTTATAGAAGTTGTATGCTTCTAGTCACTGAGACCAAAATCTCTCGACTTTTAATGGCTCTCCTTTAAGCCCTCCGCCTGATCTTGGTGGGAGTTCAATTTGCTCTACTTTGATCATGTATCTAGAACTTCATTATTGTCTTCTATTAATAGTTGCCACTTTCTTTCATGTCTTTTGGCTTCAGAGATAAATAGAGAGTAACTTCGTTCCTTTGTGAAACACATCAGCATTTCTGAGATATCTGGGGGCAAGAGGAGCTTCCTATGATTTTGTCAGCAGTGACTCTGAATTGAATGTATAAGCACACTGTTTGCACAGAAAAAAAAAAAAATGCGAGCTCTCATCCCTGTGTTGTATTTGTATCTGATTAGCAGTGAAAAGTTCTTTTCCATTTTTAAGTTATTTCATATTGGAGTAATGTGTCTCCTCTACGCATTAGATGAAAGGGCTTGGGATTCCTTTCTCTGACAGCCTGAGTTTTAAGCCTTAGCATTGTAAAAACAAAATTTTCCTACTTGGAATGTAAGTTCTATTACCTTTAAATCGGTTGTCTTATGTCATACTACGAAGATTATGAGGCATCCCTAGTAAATGAAAATACTTCATTTTTTTTAAAGAGTGGCATGGGGTGGACAGAAATAGAAACAGCCAAACATTCAGGTTGGATAGGCAAAACTTTGAACCTGAAAAAATGGGCCAGTTGAGAGTAAAATTTTAAACAATAGAAACAGCATCCCTTTGACGGGTTCTCCCACTTCTGTTCTCATTTCTGTTTCACAGTTGAGCTGAAAATCTTTAAGTGACATGGTGTCACGCTGGTAAGAACATTAAGCAAACAAAGAAATTCCCATCAGGTATTTTGGCTGTCATAAAGTTGGCAAACAAATTGCAAATGGGATTAAAAATTTACAGGTACACATATGTAATTACCTCCCCTCTTTCAATGGAGAGATTTTGTTTCAAATGATGGCCTATGAGGAAAGGAAGAAAAGATCAAGGAACCTACACTCAGAGAGTTATGATCATACTGGAGTGGCGTGGGAGGAAACTCAACGTAGTTCCCAACGTCTTGTTCATTGCAAAATAGGAGGTGGTCCAAGCCTGGTAACTTGAACATCGAGACCAGGACATTCCTACTTTACTCGTGCTTTATTTTCTATCGTGTTGGTAAGAGAGGAGGTGATACTTGTTTTGTGACTTCTAAATCAGCACCTGACTTAAATGTTTTCTTCTATATGGATGAACTCCTTAACAGTTGATCATGAAACCCCAATGTTAATGTTTCCAAAGAAGAGGAAATCTTGTGTAAAATGTTTGACATCTCTGGATTCAAAGTTGGGATTTTATGACTACTGCACTATAATGGTGGAAAACAGATCCACACCATAAGAGGAAGACATCTTGCTCAGATAATTGAAGAGATGACACGTGGCAAGTCCTTTAACCTGACTCCAGTTATACAGTGAATGAATGTTGGATAGACGTTATCCCTTTCCTGGCATTTGCTTGCATTCTGAATCAGTGTAATCACTTTTCTTTCTCTTAGAGCATCACTTAAGAACTGAAGACCAAGTCAGGTGAAATATACATTTAAATGTATCACTGTCATGGCAGAACACAGATAGTATAACAGTACAACAAATGACCTATTAACATAAATTGGAGTGAGCTGTACAGAGTCCAACCGAGAAGTAGCACGCATTGTTGAGCATTATCAATACTGCGGGTTTGGTATCAACTGTACTCATAAAGAGTCTAACAGGTGGAAGAGAGAGTCAAGCAAAAGAACAGCAAAGGACAGTGGCCGAGAGAAGACATAGCTTTTTTATGTTTCAATTAAACATTTTATTTAAGCTTCAACTTTGCGATAATTTCAGATTCACACATAAGAGTAAGATATAATAGGTGAAAATCACGTGTTCTCATTAGCCAGTTTTCTCAATAGTATCATCTTGCAAAATGAGTGGAAGATCAAAAGAGAGATACTGACATTCATAGAGTCAAGAAAAAGGGCCGTTTGCTGACTATGAAGAATGTTCATGCTGACCTCCTGGGGTTGTCCCTACCTCTAGCCCTGCTCTTGGACCATGTCCAGCCTCAGGTATCCACTAACACGTTTTTTCTTACTATAATTTTGTCATTTTATGGTTGATATTTTCTTGGGACTTTATAGTCTATAAACTGGGAATTCACTTTTTCTCTTTAGCAATTATTTGAAAATTCACATTAGTCATTGGCTATATCACTAGTTTTTTTTTTTATTATGGAGTAGTATTCCTTGGTACAAACATAAACAGGGCTTTTAAAAATATTTTTGCAATTTGTTTCAACACTCAGTAACTTAACTCTTAAATTGTGTCTTGGATTTACCTAATTGTAGCTGTCTCTCTCTCTCTCTCTCTCTCTCTATATATATATATATATATATATATATATATATATATATGTGCTATGAATATATATGTATAACTTTTGGTGTGACATAATTATTCATGTATCTAGGATAAATATTTTCATAAAACTATTGAGTCACAAGGTATTTATGTGTTTGTTTGTTTGCTTGTTTTAAGAAATTGCCCATCTGCTTGGAGAGTAGTTGCCCTACTTTACATTGTCGTTGGTAATGTAGGAGTGGAATAGTTTACCTTTATTCTTCCCAGCGTATGGTGTTAAAATTTATAATTTAGTTATTGAGAAATATATGCACTGATGAGTTAATATGGTTATAACTTGCATCTTTTAATCACTAAACTTGCTGAATATCTTTTCTTATGCTTAAGAAGCTTCTTAATACCTTCTGAAGAAATGTCTCCTCATGTTCTTTTGCTTCTTTTGTAATTACTTCAGTTAGTTCTCAGGTGTTTGCCCATGAAATTCAGCTATGAACTGGATCCCACACCCTCTTGGTTTTAGCGCTATGTTAAGCTGCAACTCAAAAAATAAATCTATCTATGTGTGTGTGTGTGTGGGGGGGGGTTGCTAGTCTTATTTCCAGGAATGCTCAACTAGGTGTTCCTGAAAGTTATAACGTGAATCAATCTCCACTCAGTGCCAAAAGAGTATGCGTACGACTCACAAGAAAAGAAGTATTCCCAGAAATGAAGCACCTGGGAAATTAAAGCTCCTTTTCTAATTTAGTACTACAGTGAGTGCCTTACAAATGTAATATAAATTTCAAAATGTCCCTACTGTAAAAAGAAAAAAAAAAAAAAAAGAATGTTCTTTGAATTGTTTAAGTCTGTTTTCAGTGTTGCTTACTCTTCTTGACTGAGAAAGATGAAAGACTGTGTCAAATCTTCCAATTAGATTTTCATTCCATTTTATGTTAAATTAAAGGAGGGGAGCAACACTTCTAGTGAAACAAGTGCCTAGTGATGCAGTGCCTATTACTCCATTCCTGTGAAAACATTTCTAGGCTTAATTATGTACAAGTTAGGATTGTAAATGTAACAGTGAGTAATGTGTATTTAATAGAACACCTTGATTTTATTTACTGAAAATAAAAGAAGTCTAGAAAAAGATGACCGGAATTACCCTTATCGTATAGGAAGAAAATTTAAAAGTTGACACTGAGATGCCTTCACAACCTGAATCCTCCATCAGGGGTCAGTGTAGGTGAATCAGTTGCTCTTCTAAATGAAAGATTTTTAAAAAGTGGGAGATTTCCCTGCTGACAGGCTGCAGTGATTGCCACTTGCCCACAAGGTGAAATCTTTCCTTCACTATCAGAAGATGCAAAATGAGAGTTTGTGCTCATCCTGCATGTTAAATTCTTCTCCAATTATGTGAGTTTGTACTGTCAGTATCTGACCACCCTGGAACACGTACCACCTCTGCCTCCCTCCAGTCCTTTGAATTCTACCTCTCTACCTGAAAGATCTTTCCCAGGCACCTGATTCTCCATGTTTTTATTTTCATTCCATTACTGAAGTAATAATCAAATGCATGCATTGTCTTATGGTTCAAAGATATTTTATAAATATCTAATTAAAATATAGATTAATTAGAATTATAGGCAGAACCAAAAATAACTAGTCTTTCTTCCTCTATAATCTCTAAATTCCTACTGCTTCAGAGGATCAAGGGTTGTCACTTCTATCCTGATATCTTTACACACAGGGAAGTTACCTCAGATTATAAGGGGGTATCTAATGTCCTATTTTTGATAGCTGATATGTTCATTGAGAAAAACTCTTTAGTTTTTCCTTTCACAGATAGATAAATATAAATGTGGCAAGAATACATATGTTTCTGGCAGGGACTTTTTCAATTTTGTGACTGAGGTTCTTGGTAGACAAAGTTCTTTTCCTACTTAATTAGTTGTGTATTTTTTTTTTAAATTTCACTGAGAATAAAAATGCTGCTCTGCACAACATATTGCATGTATCAGCATGTAGTACAATAACTTAAGGAATATTGAAATATATATATATATATATATATATATATATATATATATATATATCCAGAGAGAAAGAGAGAGAGAGAATAGAAAATATATAGAGAGAATTTATTATCAGACTCTAACGTGCAGGTTCAGTTCGAAAATTGTATAGATAATGAGCATTTTGGTAAGCTGATGTTATGTTTTAGACGTAAAACATTGGGCCCCAAGTCTAATGTGTTAAGCACTGGAACTTCTGGGAGGATCTTTGACCAGGGACTAATCTAGCATTGAGTTCCTAGCTCATCACCAGGGGCATTTGGGAAGTGCATCCTGCTTGGAAACTAGGTAAGTGGGGCATGGCCGGGAACGTTTCCTCTTTGCTTCCTCATTTTGCCTTCTGCTTCCCAGCTGTCAGAGGTTGGACAACTTCCCTCTGCCAAGCACTTCTGCTTTCCTGCTTCTGTCTTGGAATCAGGGCTCTATCCTCAGTCCCACATGCCACACCAGCTCCACCCCCAGAGGTGCACTGAGTCAGTGACTGAGTTAGAGAGTGGTGGCACCCACCTGGAATCCCAGCACTGGGGGCACTGAAAATAGGAGGACCGTGATAGGTCTGAGCTGTGTAGTGAGAACCTGTGCTAAATATATTGAGATGAAGATGAAGAAGAAGAAGAAGAAGAAGAAGGAGGAGGAGGAGGAGGAGGAGGAGGAGGAGGAGGAGGAGGAGGAGAAAGAAAGAAAGAAAGAAAGAAAGAAAGAAAGAAAGAAAGAAAGAAAGAAAGAAAGAAAGAAAGAAAGACATTAAGAGAAGTTAAACTTTTCAGGCTTCTCAGAATGTCAAGTTAACTCTGTTGATATGTCTCTGCACTTGTAATGAGAGAACAACGATAGTGCCCACCTCCTACAGACAGATTGTGAACACTAAATTGGCTACCACATAACAAGGTCTGGCTCAATGCTGCATAAATGTTTAATATTATTTTTATTAATACTCGTGATAAGTTCTTTGCTATTTGTTTCAGTCATTTATTGGCCACAGAAACTAGAAGAATTCTCTCCTATATGGAAGAAATCTGGTTACAAATCCTTCCTTTTTCCTTCTAACAAAGTATAGCGCTGCCTACTCAGAATACCGCTGCACAACTAAGGGCATGGGAGAGGCAGCAATCACCTCTCTTCCTGGATATTTAAGTAACAGATGTTTTCTCACCCAATCATCATTCTGTATGGAATGACCATAATTCCTTGAACATTGATCCAACCATCCCTATATATTTTTTTTGGCTACTCTAAAAAGAAATTAATCATCATTAAAATAAAAGATTCTAGGTTAACTTTAAATTTCAGATAAGCAGAATGTCTTTCCTAATGTATCCACTAAAATGCTATATGGGATTCAGTCATCTGAAATTAAATTTAACTGGGAGATGTATGCAATTGCTATTTGATAAATCTGACAGTCTTAGATTTCAGTGTCGTCAACTTCTCAGCCCTACCAAGTAGAAATGACACTGACTTGTTTTGTGTCTAATGGTCATGACACCTGTTAGTTACTGATTTTATTCAGGTTTCTACTCAAATGATATCTACTCCTTGGAATTTTCTGTGGCTAATTTCTCTGAGAGATCAGTAGTCTTCCTATGTCCTTATCTTCCCACTTTGTTTTACAATTTTCTTTTTCATAACTCCACTCACTGCTTAAAATGTATATTTTACATCCATATCTTGTGTATTAACTCTACCCCAATTAGAAGACAGCCCCATGAAGGCAGGGATTTTTGTCTGCTTTTGCGCCTCTTCTATTTCCAGGGTTCACAAAATTCCTGGCATGTGAATGACTGGTCGTTGCTCGAGAGAATTAATGAGCGAATCAATCAATGCTTGTCTTGCTGCTGTGACTTTTCCATGCCACACAGCAGAGAACGTAAGTCCTGCTTCAGCGAAAGCATCGCTCCTATGAATCACTGACGCTGCAGCACCAGAAAAATAATGAGTTAGGGCCTAAGAGATATCTCAGCGGCCTAAGCATCTGCTTTGGCAAGCACAGGTAACACACCTTGATTCCTGGTCCTGCGCGCCATACTCGTCGCACCCCAGGGGCAAGCTGAGAACAAGTCCTGGCATGTTAGCACAGGCCTATAATCGCAGTGCTGGGGAGGCAGCAAAGAGGAGGATCACGGCAAGTCCGAGCTGTGTAGTGAGTCCCTGTACCAAATAGATAAAATGAATACAAATGAATGAAAGAAAGAAAGAAAGAGCAAGCAATGTGCTAATAGGCTTAATACATAGGGTAGATCTCTCTGATAGTCTAGGTCTCAACCAACGCAGTGTATGGGGCCTCTGAAGGGATAGAGATGTGAAGTCGAACAAGTAGAAGAACTGAGATTACCATCGACGACATTCGTTACAGTTCTAGGAGTGACCTGGAGATTACAAGCCTCCGTACTCAGTGGGCAACTGCTTCCCCAGAACCATAGCGAAAACAATTCACTTTTCTCTTGGAAAAATAATTGAATAAGAAGATTTTAACCAAGGTCACCACCTAAATGATTTCTATATTCACCTTTCTTACTACTACAGGACACAGCTGCTTAAACTCTAGGTGGATCTCCGAAGCAAACTTTCCGCTAGCCTTCGGGAGATTGACAAGCTTACGTTTTATTGAGCCCTTCTCCGTCATATGGGATAAAGACACAATCTGGCTCCTAGGGGCAATTAGAGATTTGCAGGTCAGGCTTGCCAAGAACTTCAACACAGAAATGCACAAGGCTGTTCAGTAATCAGTCATCACTTCCTTTTATGCTTTCTTGACCAATGAGTAGTGAGCAAAAGCCCATCTGAGAACCTCAGAATTATTTATGCCTGAAACTTAGCTCTCTGCATTTCATTGATATGAATCACTGTTGTCTGTGTGTTATTCTCTATATTTATATATCGAGCATGCAGTAATTTCTTTGGGTTCTCCGTTTGATTTATAGTGTTCGGGCAGTTTTATAAATATCTTTGTCACTGTTTAAGAATGGATGTCCTCCTGGGGAGCATTTCTTACAGAGATTTCCCAATGACTCAGTCCTCTGCGGTTTACACCAAGGCGGACCACCTCAGTGCTCAGTATTTAATTATAATGAGACTCGTTTTTTTTTTTTTTTTTAATGGAAGGCCATCACAAAATGTGCTGTTCATAATTAGATAAAGAGACAGAATGATTTTGAGAGATTGAGAATCGATAATAATCTAACATCATAATCCATTAAGCACATTCATTGCTGAGAAGGCGTGAAGTACAGATGTTTTTATATGTAAGGAATATTTTCTTGCATCACATAAGTAAGTTCTGTGACAATAATATTCGTAGCTAGTGTATATATGTTATTGACTTCACATGCCAACCTAATTTCCTTCTTGAAATTACCTATCAGAACCCTAAAGGCAGAAATTATAATTGCTTCCATTTTACAGATGACAAAACTGTGGCACAAAGCATTTAATTAGCTTGTCCAAAATTACATGAGTTGTTGGAAGAGTCAGAGATAAAATTTGAGCTCAGACAATCTGCCTCTTAAATTTTCACTCGCATGATTTTTATGCCATAAACAGACACTGGCAAATAAAATCTGCTCTACCAAAGGTCCGTCCATAAGACAGCCTGATATATTTTCTAGAGAGATGATTTTAGCATTCTGTAGCTCTTTCTCACTGAAATTTTGATTTTGGGGGAATATTGAACTCATTCATTTTGTAACAAAAAATCAGCTACAAATGAAATTACATGTATTTATTTGATTTGGGTTTCTTTCTTTTTAATATAGCAGCGGGAATAGTTTCCCATTCTAGGTCAGACAATCTACCAAACACCTTTATAAGACTGTTGAATAGAATTGTCAGAGAAGACTGCAAAGTGAGATATATAAAGCTTAATTAGTTTGGCCCAAAGTAATGCAGTAAATAAACGACAGAACTTGAACTCAACGTGATGGGTCCCTGGCTCCAAGCCAGTGTAACTTATGACATAGGATACTATTCGCTGAAAACTATAACAAGCCCCACAGATGTGGGCGTAAATGAGTATATGTGTAACCAAAGCTAAGATGTAGGGGAACACTTAGAGGAATGGGACACCAAATTTTATAGAACAAAAACGTGGGAAGTCTCTGGGACTGTTTCATGAATATACACTGAAACTGCACACCAGCGATTTTTTTTTTTTTTTTTTTTTTTTTTTTTTTTGTGTGGTATCAGTGATCAAATTCAGGATCTTGCGCTTGCCGGGCAGATACTTATGCTGCTGAGCTATCTCCCTGGATCGCTTTCCTGTTTTCAGAGCTGTTTGAACTTTGCAAATTGAGAGAGTCATAACAGAGAAACTAGCCACTTTGCTTTGAGTGTCTCGTTGCCATATATTTCCTGTATAAAAATATTTAAGTTTTTAAAATAAATCTTTTAACTAGGAACTCTATTGCTGATTCTTAAACTTATAGGAAAGTTTTAAGGATAAGTGAACTTAAAACTAGTGCTGCACTATGTTACATCTTAAATCCTGTTTTGTTTCTGGTTACTTTGAAAAAGAATAAAAAGGGTAACATACATAGCATAGCCAGGTGAATGGTTTCCCTTATTCTTTCTAAGTGGAACTATCTTCCCAGTTGTATTCTTACATTTTATAATTTTTATTTTGTTTTGTGTATTATTACTTTTGAAGATTAGTATCTTATTTGCTTTGCTGTCATTGTTGAGACAAAACACCTAATGCCCAAAATTAAGGGAGCAAAGGTTCATTTAGCTCGTAGTTTGTGAAGGTTTCAGTTCATAATCAGATGGCTCCAGTGCAGTGTGGCATGGCACCGGGGATATCTTTTTTATACTTGGGGAAGAGCGCAAAAGCAACAAGAGCCCAAAAAGAGGGAGAACAAGCCTCTTTTTGTCCCTTACGTTGTATGAAATTTAGCTCTCACTCCACCTCTGTGGCCTCTCTGACAGGCTCAGGACATTTACAAAGTGAGGACCCTGATCCCTTGCTGAGTCACTGATATGTCTAATCTTCCCAAGTTGACAAAATGAATCAACCATTTCAATATCCTAAGCATAAATAACCTCCTAAGGGCATGTCCTCTTCAGCCTGGGATGTAGAACTATTTTGTGGCTGAGTTAAGCTTCTAAACATGTCAGTTGACACAATGTATCAACCATTATAAGGAATAATGTTTAGATTGTGCTTTAAATCACCACTGATTTACTTGTTGTCTTACTCCAAATCCTTTCATCATAAAGCATCATAATTATCCCACATAAATACTTTTCAAAGTGGCACCTAAGAATATTTCATGAGTTATATCATGATCGTTTGTCTCCATGTTTAGATGTCTTTTTTTTTCTTTCAATGCCCAAAGGCCTTTTACCCTTCTTCTGAGACCTAATATATGGAAATACCAATGTGAAATTTCTTGGCACACCGTCTTGACAGACTTTATGACAATCATCTAGTTTTCTTGATATATATGAAATTAAAGGATAGTGGGGTATCACAGATATAAAGGTAAATTTGACAATGAAATGTGTGATACTAATATCTGTGTCTAAGCCCTCAGATCCCTTTTGTAGGCCTGGAATACTAAAAATAATGATTTTTGCCTTATGTGCCATTTTCTGATCAATTGGAAATTTCTGACAGAAGCATAACATTGAAATTAATTCTAGGGCAATACCTGAGCTTAATTGATTTTCTAAATAAATTAAGTGATGTTTGCTATGATTAGAAAATTTAAAAATGGTCATACCTTGGCCAAGAAGTGGTTCTCTTCAAGTTTTATTTATTTATTTTTTTTCTTTTCAATGATATTATGTAAGTTCACAGTTAAGGGCAACCTAGATATTTCTATACTGTCCTAGCTTCCCGCAATCTTCCATAAAGTTTTAATATCTGAGAATTCATACTAATACCTGACTTATATAGAGTTGCTATAATTCAGCGCTATTTCCTTTTGTTCAGCTCTGTTCAGGAGTACCTTTGCCATATAATGATTCCACTTATATGTGAAGGCTATTATTAAAGACTGGGGCCAGGGATTGTCCAAGGAGAGCCAGGGGCTTCAAATTGGGATGATTGCAATTGGAAATACTTTGTGTTGTATCTCCAGGCTGAGAGATTCATCTGTTTTCAGGCAAAACAGACATTCGTCTTTCAGCACAGCAGGAAGGAGAGGAGCTTTCTGAACAGAATACGGGAGTACAATAGCACAACCTTACACAATGCTGGCACATAATGGAAAACAAATTTGACCCATTTTATAACAAAAGAAAAGCCCACTCCCCTTGGTGCTTCTGTGGTCCCATTCACTGTCTTTGGGTGGACAAAAAATTATCTACACCATATTGCCCAATTATTCTGCACTTCTTTTCATCAGGACCAGTCTAGAGTGGTGAAAGTTGACAAAAAGTGTGTCGTCAGTTGGGCCTCGACTGCACAGATGGACAGAGAGACGACAAAGCACACAGAAGGAGGCCGCAAGAAGGTAATTGGCAGGGTATTTTAGCCTGGCCAAACGAAATATAATAGAATGAGAAAACATGATTTCCATCCAAGTGAATAATCTTTAAATCCTATGCAAAGGGGGTCTGAATGAAAAATGGCCTGTAAGTCTGTATGACAGATAGTTCAGCTTAATATGCAAGAGAAATGAGGTTTGTTAATGGCGTATCCAGTGGCAGGAACTGCTATCCATTTTCTATGTAGGACAATTAGGGGCTGAGGGTCCTGAAAATACAATAGTATTGCATTCCCAAGCTGGGCAAGCACAGCAGCTTGGGCGCTGCTCTGGTTGTAGAAGAAGATCATTTCGATGTAGCTCGTTGGATCTGCGCATGCACCCCACAAAACGGAAGTTGTTCTGAATGGAGGGCCAATTAGGTGAAGGAAAGCACGGTGGGGATGGGTAAAGGAAAGAAAGAAGGAGCCCTTTCAGTCCAGCTGCTTCCTTCACATGTGGGCATCAGTGATATGTGGACTTAACAAAGAAGGAAGGTGCCAGGCGTGGCGGCTCACCCCTATAATCCCAACACTCGGGAGGCTGAGGCAGGAGGATTGGTGCGAGTTCGAGACCAGACTGGGCTACAAAAGTGAGCTCAAGGCCAGTCTCAACTGCATAGCGAGACCCTGTCTCAAAAAGACAAAAAAAAAAAAAAAAAAAAACACAAAGGAGGAAGGTAAAGCATAGGTGGTTTTGCTCTAATGGAAGTGCCTCAGCTTGGCAAAAGTTCTGTCATGTGGAAAATCAGTTACAGAAGAAAATGTGTGCCATGTCAATATGTTTCTCCATTTTATCGTCATAATATTAAGAAGTATTAGTTTCTTGCAAAAATTTATATTTCCAAGAGTGTTATGCCTGCACACACACACACACACACACACACACACACACACACTTGTCCTTCTTGTCCAGACTTAAGGTGCACAATAACGAGGTTCTTTTGAGCCTCTCTCTATTCCCTCCTGCTAATTTTTCTGCAGTGGAGAAGTCATGACCGATGGAATTGGGAATAAGACATAAGCAAGCAGAATTCAACTTCTGGCTTTTACTCTTGCATCTGGCTGCCCTCAGACAAGGTGTTCTTTTAGCCAACAAATGTACTAGAGAGAGGTTTGTGGCTTTGGAAGTACCTGGCACTATGCTGTGATGTTCACGTTAGAGGAATTAAACTCCATAATTCAAGGGTGAGGCATTACAAAATCCTCCTTTCCACTTTATTGGTGAAAGTGATCAGTGTTGGCATTTTGTGTACACTGAAATTAAATTAATCTTAACTCAAGAAGGGGAGAAAGATATATTATTTATTTGTTCCAGTTCATGAACTCAGACTTTAATACCTTTGAAAACTGACATTTGGGGAAAATATGCCACAGATTTCATGCTCTGTTGTGACAGGCATTCATAGCTTTAGACTTGGAACATAAGTATGGAGATTACAGGCCCCACCGCATGTGGCAGACAACAGCTGATTTTGTCTAGTTTTCTTTTTTCGATAAGTGATAATGTGTGTAGGAAATCAAGTTTCCTATGCTGACAGGGACAGCCTCTCAGCTGCTGCACGGGACACAGATCAGCTTCAACTGACACAGACTTCATCTGCGCACACATGAAGCTCAAGGATGAATGAAGAGAGGGAACTCACTTTCCGGGTCTTCTTTTGCCCCCTCCCAGACAGAAGCTTTCTTTTTTCCCAATAAATTCTTTCTTGTCTTAGAACAAAAGCATGAATGAAGAGAGGGAGTTGCTCAGCGTGTCGAAACTATTTGAAATAGTAGAAGATTCTTGCTTCAGATGCTTAAATCAAGAAGCTTAGCCATAATTGATTTCTGGAGCATGTCTTCAGGGGAGTTTGGAGCACTACGAAAGCGGGTGGTTTCTACAAGGCAGTCGTATGTTGCTCCTGTGAGGCACAGTGTCCAGAGCTAGGTTTGCGTGCATCCTGTGCTCTTCTTTTCTGTTATTTTGCACAGTTTATGGAGTGAATGGAAAGAGCTGAAGAAGGGCTAAGCTGTTTGATCCACAGGGTTTCTCATAGCTGAAGGTGAAAACTTTCTAATAGTCTCACATTGGTCCCAAATAAGTTAATTGCATAGTCTTTTAGTATAATTCAAAATGTCACATTCAGAGGCAAGCAATTCATACTTTAAATTTGATTAAAATATAAATGTCTGTTTATGAGCAATGGATAAAAAAAATCAGACAGGCCTACACTTACTATAGTTTTTTTTTTTTTTTTTTCTGTATTTTAGGAAAATGTCTACAGGGTGTTCAGAGTCTTAGTACTAGATCAGACTTGTAGTGGTTTTCCTGTTTACAGCCTCTCAAGAGTTGGGCTTACAGGTGTGCATGACCACACCCAGTCTCAATTGCATCTCAGTGCGCCCTGTGGGCACAGCCAGCACAATAGGCTGGGGATGGAACCTCAGGCTCCTGCACCTGCTTTCAGTCACTTTAATGCACTGAGCTATTTGGATGGACTTTAAAACAACATGTTTTCCTCAGGAACTATTAATAAGAGAGAAAGGAAAAAAAGAATTAAATTTATTATTCAGTGCCAGAATCAGAATAATGAAGTAATGAAAGAAAAACATAATTTGCCTTATGATTAAGTTCAATGAAAAGAAATATTGACTTGGCAAGATGACAAGCAGATAACCCAGATATAGGCATAGAAAAGGAAATAACGGGAAGGCTAGATACATTTGAAAGGGATAAGAGATGTATGTGTCCTTGTTGAACTGCTTTTATTAGGAACATTAAGAAAAAGGCAAAACTTGTCATTAGATACAAAAGCATGGAGGAGATTCATATATTTTAACAGCCAAGGAGAGAGAGTGCCTCACACCCAGGTACACATGGCTCTGCCAGTGTCCTGGGTTAACCACTCAGAGTTGTCCTCCCCAAACTGAAGATGGAAGCCACATCATGAGTAACTGAAAACGTACTTTGAAGGACCGTTTGAAAAAAAAAGAAATAGGGGAATTGGAGAGTGAAAGATCAGGGTGGATTTAGGCTATTTAGGATAAAAAAATAAGTTGGCATTGTTATAATATGTTGTCATATCCTGAGGATATTTTTAAATACATGGAATTAAAGCCATAGGGAAATAGAGAAGGATGGGTCATGTGAAAGGGAACCAGGAAGAACAAGGAAGGGCAATGCTCAGCCTTTCTATGGCTCTGCTGTAAGAAGGAATTTCTCCCCGTCTCCTGCAAGTAGAAGCAATAATGGGACATTACTTGTTTAAAAAGTGACTGCTTCCAGTAGATCTCAAATTATCAATGTTTCAGCTTTGGAAAATGAAGTAAGCAACACTATACAGGCTAGGGATATAAACTACTAAAATGCAAATGTGAGTTTTATTTTTATTATTTTTTTAGGTAACAGGGTTCAAACTCATGACCTTGCACTTGGCAAGCAGGCACTTGTGCAACGGAGCTATCTCCCCAGCCCCCACAAATGTGATTTTTTAAGACGAGGCCCACAGAGCAATGCAAATACTCTGTTTCAGCTGTGGCCAGAAGATACTTGTTAAATCTGATGCTTTAGTGGCCAAGCATTTGACTTGCCTGGGCTGCTTTGAGTTAATAGGAATTGGCTTGGAGAACAAATAAAATCTATCTCTCTATGTATACTTTCATTTTTTACTTTAAAGAGTAAAAATGGTAATTCCAGCAATTGGGAGGCTGAGGCAGGAGGATTGGTACAAGTTTGAGACCAGCTTGGGCTGCAACAGTGAGCTCAAGGCCAGTCTGAACAGCATAGTGAGACACTGTCTCAACAAAAAAAAAAAAAAGTAAAAATAGCCAGGCAAGGTGGTGCACACCTGTAATCCCGGCAATTGGGAGGCTGAGGCAGGAGGATGATCAGTGCAAGTTCGAGACCAGCCTGGGATACAAAAGTGAGCTCAATGCCAGCCTGAAATGTATAATGAGACCATGTCTCATAAACACACACACAAAAAAAGAGTAAAAATAGCAGAAACAAAGATAGAAAAAAAAAAAAACAGTAACAAGAGTACATATAGTACAGAACTTCAAAGTAAAACAAAATTAACAATGTTTACATTACATATTTTCATCATCAAATCAGTGTACATCAACAGACATAGGTATGTAAAACTGATTAAACAATTAAACATTGAAACTTTCAATAAACATTAATTTTTAACTCTTTGTATATTTTATTTTTTAAGCTTAGTTTTTAATACTTTGTTACATCAAAATGCAAAAAGCTCCTCTAAACTTAAATGGAGATCAATATAAGGTCTAATGTCTGTTTCCTAACACTAAGTGCTTGTCTTTACAGTGCACGTATAATGTAGGGGGTGAAACCCTCGGAGTCCCGAGTATTTGCCTCTCGAAGTTGCACAAGTAGATGTCTGACACATATGACTTCACACTCAGCTGATTGTGTGTGACAGGGAGAGGAGGGGGGTTAGCACTGTGTACACTCTTCCACAGTGTCTGTGGTTGGCTGGGCAGTCTACTCTGAAACAACATGTAATAGAGTTACAAAATATATCACTAATCATCATGAAATAATGTTTAATTTTACATCTGAAGTGGTCGCATCATTCACTGTTCTGAATCACATGTGAGCCATGGGTCACAGGCCAGAATACACCTGTGTGAAGGGCTTAATCCCCAGTACAATTGTGTTGGAAGCTATAGTGGAGTGAGGAACGCTGTCGCGATGCGAGACTCATCACAACAGCAGGCTGCAAAACTGAGTTCATTCCATCCCTCCCTCCTATTCCTGTGCTTTCACACTCTCACCTTCTTCCATGTGATAACAGTGCAGAAAGGCCCTTTCCAATGTTAGCCATATGCTCTTGGGCTTCACAATCTCTGGAACCAGGAATCCAACAGTCTGCTCTCATCCCTAAGCTACACAGTCTCATGCAGCACAAGACAGACCAATGCAGTAAGAAAGGACAGAGGTTTTCAAGCCAACAGTCACCACATGTGTGAGAGAAGGAAGAAGATAGGAAAGAAAAGCAGGAATCCTCTCTAAGTTCCTAGAAAGTGATGGAAGATTGTCAGAGAGAAGAAAAGCACCTTGATGACATTTATGTCCTATTAGTGGAGACAAAAACTATTGAAAGTTTTTCAGCACCCATTGAAGATGCATCCTTTAGGTAATTTTAAAGGTAGAGAGAGTCCAAGTACCAGAAATGAACATGTATAAAGGTGCTCATTCTCATGATGTGACCAGGGGCACAAATACCAGGAGAATCCATAAAATTCCTTGGAGGGGTAAAACTGAGTGTAACAATGAAGCAGAAGTGTTTCCCACCAGGCAGGCATTGTAAGCTCAGGACTTCTCTAACAGGACACAGCTGTGCTACCCAGTTTAGCACTTGAATTATCATTCTTGTTTGCAAGTAAGAATAAAGTTAGCATCAGTCAATAGACCCCACCTGTTACTCAGCAGTACAGTACAGAAATTTAAGACTTAAAGGGAAAATAGCTTTTTATAAACCTGGATTGAAAGACAGAATACCAAATAAAACCATGCAGTGATGAACACCACCAAGACTTTCCATGTGTAAGCAGAGAATGGAAAATAGGGGTAGACAAACTGCTGTGCTGTGCTATGTGTTTTCCATTATGGAGCATGTGGAGAACCACAATTAACTTCTTATATAAAAGTTCCTGTAAATTCTGTTTAAATGCACACATCAGAAACAAGGGCCAAATATTCATTTTCTTGGAGAGAAAGGGAATGTGTTTGAGCTCTGCTTCATTTATCTACCTTGCCTCGGGTCGAACTAAATCTCTGTTTCTTCTCCGATAAAATTTGGATTTGGATAATATAATCATCTCAGTTGTGATGATATCATTTTCCTTTGAGAGAGTTGCCAGGATGTAAGGAGTGGCTTGTGTTTCTAAATACGACACCAGTAGGTTGGAACTAAGACGATCTTGTGCTTCCCATCATCACTGCCTACTTCTTACCAAGATCACGTACTCAGAGAGAAAAGAATTGTTTTCATAAAATTCCTGCCAGAAACATAATCTGAGTCTGATAATGAGGAAACATCAGATAAGGGCAAAAACTGAGGAGAAATCTACAAAACTTATGACTTTTTGAGAAAGGGAATATTTTCCTGGCAAAATAGTAACATCTGGGGAGGTTGACTGGAAATACATAAGAAGTTTTCTAGGATTTTAAGTCAGTTAAATTTGAGTTTCTTAAATATAAAGATTTAAACACAAGTTTTTGCCAAATGTTCAATGAAACATACTGATATTATAATTTTCACCTGGATAAACTTAAATTCTTTTTGGATGTCCAGTGTCTGCACATGAGGTAAGTTCAATGTGGGCAAAGATCTTTCTTAGGTTCTTTTATACAAAAATAGCTCCAGATCAACTCCCAGATTCACTGTTGAGACATTTGTACCTCTGACAATCATGGCTCTATAAAAATACAATACAATATTTATATAGTGATCATAACAGTTACACAAAAGGATTATATATAATTTCACAAACAGCATCAATATTCATTATTTGTGGTTGCTGCTTATGGTCATTTGGGTTAGTCCACGTATGCACCATTTTTAAAGACTGAATCAATAGTCACATGAAATACTGTTTAATATTTCATAAATATTGCATTAATATTTACTGTTGTAAAGTGGACACTCCTCGTTAAAGTCAATAAAATTTACCCATTTTTGTCAAGTGACATCATGTATCATATCACTTTTACCCATGTTACTTTGCCCTTGTATTGCAAGTGCTCCACTGCGGAATCTTTTGTTGCTTCTTTTGCATAAATCACTTACTTCTTTTAAGTCAAATTTTGCAAGATTTCCTCTCCTGTAACATAATGAAGGGCAGAATTTTACCAAGCTACTGTATTTGCAGGAATAGATTATTATGCATGAAAACAAAGCCATCTCATCTAACTTATGGTCTTTTTGAGGAAAAATAAAAGGAATTGTCATGATGAATCACTTAGGTTTGGGATGATTTATTATTATGCACTGTTAGAACATAGCTGAATATTAAAAATTACTCCTAATGTTGCCTGAGACAATATGTATTCACCAAATTACAATATTATTAGTATTCAACCAAACCAGCCAGCTAGTATGAAGGAAAAGGACTTTTCTTGAGACTCTGTCTTAGTAGATTCCTGTCTGTCCTCATGCTGAGTATATCTTGTAGAACTGAGTCCTGCAAGTGGTGGGACAGTGGAAGCAGCTGCTTACCTGCTCAGTCCTCTACAGTCTATCCAGGGAAAATGGATGATGAATGGAGATATTATGGATGTCACAGTCCCATGAGAGTCCACTGGAATTCTTGACAAGGGAGCTAGTTCTGTCCCCCTAATTTATATCTACTAAATATAGCATATTTTAATACATAGGAAAAGTAAGAGAAACACTTCAAGAGAGTTACTTCTGAATGTCCCTTAAAATCTGCAAAGCAGTTAATCATCAGTACTCTAATCCTGGACTGCATAAGGGTCCCTAGTGACTGGAGCTATGGGATTGGGGATATAATAAAGAACCTGGTCTACACTAAACTTCATTATTATTTTATGTCTTCTCTTGCTATACCCATAATTTATTAGATTTTATACAGAAAAAGAGAATTGTGGAGCTGCCTCTCACTCCTCTATGAAGTCTCCTTTTCGGTGCAGGGCTCACTAGTTAAAGACGTCTCATGCTAATACAAATCACAGATACTAATAGACATTGAATCAGGAAAATCCAATACCGTGACTGATGGACCTGTGTATCTTAACTTCTCTCCTGATATACTGCACGAAGCTCTTCTATTCCTACAGACACAATTTATATCTGCTTTCTATTTTGGGACTGGGAATGGGGAAAGACTGCAAATGCACCATTTCCTGTCCACCCTTCCCTAGCTTTACCCTCCTTTCTCTGTTCACCTTTTGACATAAAATAAAATGAGTCAATCACGGATTTTCTCTCTCCCTTCTTCCTTACTGGCTGTTGTTTATTGCTATAGCTGTCATTTGGTCTTGGAGGCCTTGCCATGCTATGGACGCTGACCAGATACGCTATGCGACTGCATAGAAAGTAGTCAACTATTGATGCTTTAATGGAGTCCCTTCGTTGGTTCTTTGAACAACCATAGTAGCATCTTTCTCAGTCCCCTGGCATAAAATATCTATGTGGCACACAACTTCTACCTCCCACTTACCCTATGCTGATACCTGGTATAGATTTGACTCCTTGTTTTACAGGTTTTCTAATTGAAGCAGTTCCCCTTGGTAGGGCAAAACTGGAATCTCAAGCAGAGTAACAAACTTTCTCTAAATATTACTTTACATGTTTTAATAACTAAGTTCTCAATAAAGAAACACGTCAACCATGATAAACTGCAACATAGATTAGCAAACATTTTTTTTTTTCCAGTTCCACAGAAATAGCATAAGCCCTGGCTGGCTGAATCTGCAGGAAGCTTGCACAATAGTTAAGAAGTATCCTGTCCCCATCAAACTCTTTTTTTTTAAATTACCTCTACTGTGTTTGTCAGCTTTCCATTACTGTGATGAAATACATGAGGACAATAATTTAATAAATTTTCTTTGGTTCACAGTTCCAGAGGGTTTGGCTCATGTTTGCTAGGTCTTGTAGAAATTGGATCTGAGAGAGTCAGAACACCACCACAGATAAATGGTGTAGAACATCATTGGTTTCACATCAGCGAAGAAGAAGTGGAAGAGGGAGGCAGGGAGAGAAATACAGGCAGATGGAAGGGAGAAGCAAAGAGAAAGAGAGAGAGAGAACCAATAAAGATCACTGGAATACTGGGGACCTCAGGTAGATCTCTATCTGTTATACATTTACCTTCTCTAAATCATGTGCACCATTTGAGATATACACTCGTCAGATAGTCTCTGAGTGAGATAGATAGATGATAGATGATAGATAGATAGATAGACAGATAGATAGATATAGACAGACAGACAGTGACAAAGAGACAGAGAGACGAAGAGAGAGAGCTGGGCTCCAGTATCTTCCTCAAGCGCAGGCCCTCAGTGAACTGACTTCCCTCCACTCCATATCAGCCACTACCAGTCTTTCTATTGCCTTATAATAGCACCGTAGGCTGAGATTAAATTCATATTATGTGGATCTTTGTAGATCTCCTCATACCCAGATGACACGTATGGTTTCTGATGTCGTTACGTATGAGTAGGCTATCGATTTGTAGCTTAAAGAATATATCAGTGAGTCAAATATTAGTTATTCCTTGCTGCATGGGTTACTTTGGTTGACTCATCTCTTAAGGCCCTTTTTTTAGTTCAGAGGGAAAGCAAGTTCAATACCTGCTTGGTAGCACTCCTCCTTTCCGGGCTATTTTTGCCTCACCCCTAATATTTCTCTTTCTCTAATACTTAGAACAGGTTCACAAACCTGACCTATGTCTTTGTCACTTGTAGCAAAACTAGAATCTCAAACAAAGTAACAAGCTTTCTATAAATATTACATGTTTTAATAACTAAGTTCTCAATAAAGAAACACATCAACCATGATAAACTGCAACATAGTTTAGCAAACATTTTTTTTTCCAATTCCACTGAAAGACTATTCTCTCCCCAGCAACCTTAAGCTGGATCCTGTGAGTGTGGCTGACCATGAGGAGTGAGCAGATGGAACTTAGCAGAGCTTGCAGTGAGCTTGCATGCTTTGGCCTCCATGCTTGCCACAGTCATAAGAAGACTGTGCCAAGGGTGGCTGGTGCTGTCTCAAGGTTGCTTCCAGAAGATACAAAAAGTCAGACTCAAAGCCAATGCCAGGCATTCTGTCACTGCCTTATTGTCCATCGAGTGAGAATAGCTGTGTTTTCGATCGTCTTGTGAGTTTTGTCATTTGCTGGCCTACCAGAATAGATCAATATAGAATGAAATACTTGTCCTATTCTATCAGCTTTCCATACCTTACACCAAACCTGTGCTATAATCAGATGGATGGCCTTTTGGATCTTTCATGTATAAAATCACTTATGGTCAATGATTTTCAAAAATATTCTATTTTTACCATCTTGAAATTCTTAAAACTTCATAATTACACAGTCAGGTATTTTCTTTTCTTTTTTTTTTTTTTTCAATGAGTCCTCTTAAATTTTCTGGGTAGTCCTGTACTTGACAGATATATTTCAATAGCATTATGATGCAGATCCAATAGCAGCTTTTGCTTAGAACACAACAACTGTGACTTATACTTCAGTATACAATGTGCACATGGATGTACATACATACAATCATATATCACACTGTTTTATTTTCTGCTGATGGAAAGAAATCTAACTGTATGACTTAGTAGAAGCGAAAGTTTGAAAGATCTCCTCAGCTTCTCTTATCTGAATTTTATTTGTTAAATAGTTTTTGTAGTAATATCTAGGCCATAATGATGCTAGAGCACACCATGTAATATTCTATGATCAATGTGAACAGTCTGTATTCCATTGGTGTGCCTCCAGCACTCTACACAAATGTTCAACTGAATAAAAGTTCTAGAAGATGACTGTCAGCCAAGCCATAGCTTCGTCAAAGAACTGAAAGCAAAATTGGCAAGGTGAGGTGAAACAACTCCTAGAGATCAGAAACCTACCGTTTCTTCTGCTTTAATGGTATGACGCTTCTCTCTCAAACTTGACATCTCACATGATTGCCTAATTTTCTTTGAGGTATTAATTTAGTCACCAAAACATATAGTATTTTTGTCATTTTCATATTTTTGAGTAAAGTTTTAATTGCCATGTTCCACAGGTAAAAACACTTTGTAGTAGAATAGCCTAAAAGAACGGTATGACATTCACTTCAGCATCCAGAACTTTGGCCAATATGATCAAACAGAACCACATTTGGTAAACTAAAAAAATAATAACAAAAGTTGAAGTTTATGTTTTCCATTTACTCTCCTTTGCAGTCAGTCATATAGTCTAAATACATAGTTATTTTTCCATAAAATTATTCCTGAAACATTTGAATAAACAGTCAATGTAGTGCCATTGATTTAAAATTTCTTCCACTCCACTGTTCAAAGACAATTACTGTAAGAAAGCTTTCATTTTGGTAGGAGGCAGAGTAAGAAATAAATTGAGCCAGGTATATCAGAGTTTGACCAGTGATTGAGAAACATATGTACACAAAATGCCTTTGTCTCACTTTTAAGGTGGGCCACATAATTTATTTTAGAGCTGCTCAGATTATGTGAGTGAAAGAGCAATTTTTGGCTACTTCTGTAGCAGAACCAATAAAGACTACTGGAATACTGGGGACCTCAGAGAGAGAGAGCTCTATCTGTTGTACATTTTCCTCCTCTAAATCATGTGCACAAGTTGAGAAGAACGATTGGAGACACAGGACTAAAATTTGAGCATGGGATGAGAGAAATCAAAATAATAAATATGTAAATACATAAGTACATAGATATATAAACTTTAGAGATATAGATTATTGCACCCTACCTGCATATAGTGCTTTGAAAGGATCTTTTTCTATCATGTGGATTTACTGAATCTATTCACTTATTTAATGGCAAGCACTGTACGAATCACCACAGCTCTGTGATACACAGATCAGGCTCTCTGGTGTGTACAGTTTAATCTAGTAGTTGACTTCCGAAGAGAAAGGAAGACAATGAAATAGAACAAAGAAATATGTCTATCAGCACTCAGCCAATGCTGAGAAAAATGCAGAAAACTTCCAATTATTACAATTAATAAACTATCCAAAATGTTGTTGCTTGCATTTTGTAATGTCTATGTGCATAGATTTGCCCATTGATGAGAAATTTGCAAGGCCAGCTGCCACTGAGTGATGAGAAATTTGAAGATAGGTGTGCAAAAAACAATCGCCTCTTTTCTGGATCACAGATGAAGTTTCTCCCTGGGAATCAATGGAAAGGGTGAATGCTATAAAGAGCAGAAAGGGCTATTGCTTGGGGTTGCTGGAGGAACCAAGAACCAACAAAAGCATGTGTGATTACAAAAGGGGATGTGTTCGAAATGTGTATAGGGTCTGAGGCATCAGATCTCTGTGCATGCTGGGTAACTAGAGTCTTGTGCACAAGAAGTACTAGAAGAAACCTAAGAGGCTAGAAGCCTCAGAAAAGGGGAAATCAAAACAGCAGTTCTGCCAGCTCAAGGATGAAATCCTTAAAGCTCCATGAAGATTCATGGTGTGCATCTCCCTGAAAGGCTAAAAAGACGAATTCTGAGGTCCATAGGCAGTGTCATCAGCAAGAGTTACACTCAAGCAGAAGCACACTTTCCAGCATAGCCTGCCTTTCCTTCTCCTCCTCCTCCCCTCATCTGAGGTTGACTCTACTTCACAGTGCCATGCAGTGGTTCCCAACCTTTCTAATGCCATGACCCCGCAATACAGTTCCTCATATTGCAGTGACCTCAAACCAAAAAAAGTAATTTTGGTGGCTACTTCAAAACTGTCCTTTTGCTACAGTTATGATTCAGAATGGCTTTAGGTGACCCCTGTGTTTTGGTCGTTCCATCCCCACTGGGGTCGCGACCCACAGGTTGAGAACCATTGACAGGGTGGGTCTTTCTTCTCAGTATTAGCGCCTACCTCTCAACTGTCTCTGAAGACTTTGCCAGAGTTGCCCTCAGAATATTTACTTTACTAATCTACCAAGCATCTGTCAATCCAACCAAGCTATAAATAAAGATTCACCATCAGAGGTGTTGATTTACAATGGCATGGATTACTGTACGGTGAGAAAATGTTAAACAGAGCATGTATTTGACATCAGGGCAGTGATGGCTCCAGATTTCTTTGAAGATTAAAACCTATGTTTTTCAAGTGTCATTTTGACCATCTCAGTGTTTTCACATTTATACAATGACTTAGTAGGCTCAATAAGTGTAGAGATGTGTTGGATTAATTCAGTGAATAAAAAACCATGGTTGTTAAGTCCTGGACCCTATTTTCATTACAACTTTTAGGTATTCCTGATGTCAACCAAAATTTAGAACAACTGCAGTACACCTGATTTTTTAAACCTTTGTTTAAGAAGTACTTTGAGTTAGTAGATTTCCAATGTTGTTTTCAGACTATAAAGCATGGTAAGATGTGAATGTGCAGGCTGGTGAGATGATTTAGTGGTCTAAAGTGCCTACTTAAGAAAGCTTAGGCAACCACAGAGACCATGGTTCGAATCCCGGCACCACATGCTGCCCCAGCCCCACACACAGGGCAGGCTGAGCTGGCCATAAAAAAAAAAAAAAAATGTAAATGTGCATGTATTCTTATATACTAACTGAATAATAATTTCCTAAAACATACTTATTTTACTAAATATAATGTAACTCGCTCTTTGAAACAAATTTCATTGTAGGTTGTGACTTATCTTGGTTACTTTCCGCATTGCTGAGACAAACTACCCAATGCCTAAAGTCAAAGGGTGAAAGGTTCATGTAGATCACAGTTTGCACATGTTTCGTGCCGTAACTAACTGGCTCCAAGACAGTGCGGCATGGAAAAGGGACAACATTTCTTGGAGGACAGGGAGCAAAAGGAAGCAAGGGAAAAGGAGTTAACTCTTTCTGTCCTCTGTATAATATGCAGGCTGCCCTCACTAGGGTGAGTATAGAACTCCCATGTTTAATCTTAACCAGAACTCTGTCAACCCATCAATGAGGGGATTTACTAATCACACAATCTAATCCTAGGATCATATTCTCTTCATTAAGCCATTCTCAAAAAGCCCATCCCCCATGACTTCATGAGGTTTGGGGGGCACACTGGGACACAAGCCATAACGAGATTCCATATACTAAAATTATGTTTCCCTAATGGGCCATTACCCATAATTGAAAACCATAACTTGAGAGATAGTCTTTTAATAGTATGCAGGAGAAAAGGCCGGTATACACATATGTAATTTAAACAAAGTATTGTAAAAAGCAAAGTTAGTTATAAATATTATAGATAGGCAGCTAGGGAGGGCTGGGCTCCTAGCACAAAAGAAAATTGTGGTGAGTGGTACATTTACTGAAGACCATGCTTATAAAAGAAAAAGAACTCACTACACCCATATGTTTCCCCAAGGCATGAACAGCAGTGATTTTTATTTTAAATAGGTATCAATCTCCCAAGGTAGAGGAACCAACCCTGTTTAACCCACCCCTACCAAGAAAGTCCTTGTCAATGCCACGCATACGTACTCCCTGTGTGACATGCTCCCCATCTAACCCTCGCTGAATCACTATTATCTAAAAGGCTATACTTGTAATCTCACTGATTAACCATAGTTTTGTCCCACCACACACACCTTGTGACTTCCTATTACCTAAGTGACTATACATGTAATCTTATTAGTTGTCCCACCTTGAGCCCACCTCAACTGATGAATAAAAGCCCTTGAGAATAAAAATAAAATAAAAATAAAATCCCTTGTGCAGTCAGTGAGCCACCTACTTTCTGGTCATTTTTCTGCCTATCATGTACAGAAGCTATCTTTTATTCAAAAATTCTCCCTACTCTCAATCTCTGTTGTTCCTAGAATTCATTCCTCAAATCTAAAGAACACAAAGTAGGAACTTTATACATATAAAAGATGGATAATTATATAATTTCTTTTATATTTATTGGAAGTACATATAGCATCCCTATTTGATATGTTCTATAGCATTTGGAGGTCTTCTACCAAGATATTCAGATAAAGGTGAAGGTTGGCTTTTGGTTCAATTCTAGAGTGTCATTTAGATAACCAAAATTTGTGTTCTAAATTGTACATCATCTATTTGAACAATTGATTAGTGTTTTACTGAAATAATGATAAATTTAAGAACAAGGGAAGATGATGATCCTTTTTATTTTTTAATGTGGCATTTTAAACCTATTTTGTATATCTTGATTTTGAACATAGTTGCTTAATTTACTAGCCTTCCTTGTTTGACCTGACTATTACAGGTTGTTGTCTCAGGTAACTCCCCTAAAGAAAACTAGTGTTAGTGTGTCTCCTAGTGAAATTTGGAAGGAAATGCTATAAAATGATCTTTATGAAACCTAGTCTGTGTCTAGATCGGGCTTTTACCTATACCTTACATAACTTTAACAGACAATGATTATTCTGATAGCCAGTTAAGGGCTTTTAGAGCAGACACCACACTCTGCAGAGCATAGGTTCCCCAGTAACGCTGGTGAATCTTCATTGAATTCAATGTCCAATGCAGTGATCTTCAGACAGATAGTTGGATTCTTTTCTAGAGAGCTATCTCTGGTTTTGTGCACCAGTGGAAACTAAGAGGACAACTGAAGGCTCAGGGCCAAGGCTATTCTTTGGTGGATGCTTGAAAGTGGGAACTGAGCCCTGACAGCTCAGCCAGGTAACCAGTAGAATAGTCTCCCCTGATCTGTTATCTGTTCCTTCACTTTTCTGTGAGGTGAAAGACAATACTATCAATGATCATTGGTATCCTCTGTCCCAGAGTGGCCTAACATGATGCTGTTAGGATCCCACTTAGAGATTCACTGAGAGTTAAGATACACTTTATAAGTAAGAAATCCCATATTTTTTCCCCAATTTGCTGGGAATCAACTTTAAATCTCCTTGACTGGAGATTTTGTTTTTACTGTTTTCTGGTTGGGACCATGATTATGTCAAACAGAAGACAAAGAAGGTTCCTCCTGTGCCAGAAACCCTCAAGAAAATGTGAAGACATTGCACAGAGTTGAAGCTAAAGCACCTGAGAAAGAAGGTTACTCAGAAGACATTTCTCAAGTTAAGAGAAAGCCCGTCTTTCAAAAAGCCAGGGACTGTCCTAAAGGGTTCATACTAATGTACAGAACTAGCTCAAAATGTCTAGGATGTCAAGAAAAGCTGACAAATTTTATACCTCCACAGAACCCAAACTGGCATTTGCCATCCAGATCAGGGGTATCAATGGTGTGAGCCCAAAGGTCCTCAAAGTGTTGCAACTTCTTTGCCTTTGCCAAATATTCAAGGCTACATTTGTTAAGCTCAAAATGTTTCAATTAACATACTGAGAATTATGGGGTTATCTGTTACATGGGCTTACCTAAACCTGGGGTCAGTAGGTGAACTAATGTACAAATGTGGCTGTGGCAAATAAATAATAAATGAATTGCCTTGACAGACACTTCATTGGTTGCTCGATCTCTTGGTAAATATAGCATCAGCTGCATGAAGGATCTGACTCATAAGATGTGTACTGCTGAAAAATCTCAAAGAGGCAAATGGGAGCTGAAGAGATAGCTCAGTTGTCTGAGTACCTGTTGGTAAGTAAGAACTCAATTTCAATCCCTGGGTATCTCATGCCACGCCAGCCCAGAGCTGTGCCACCAAAACTGAGAGTAGAGGCACATGCCTGTAATCCCAGGACCGGGTAGGCTGAAGGAGGGGGATCAATAGGAGTTTGAGTTGCATAGCAAGACCTGTGCCAAACACATAAATTGAAAACAAAACAAAACAAAACAAAGGAGGTAAGTAACTTCCTGTGGCTGTTCAGGTTATCATTTCCATGAGGTGGAATGAAGAAAAAGACCACCCATTTTGTGGAAGCTAAAGATGGAAATAGGGAAGACCAGATCAACAGGCTCTTTAGAAGGATGAACAAAGGTATCTACCATGGTGCTTTTATGATTTGGTTGGTTAATAAAGTATTGCTTTAGAGAGAGAGAGAGAGAGAGAGAGAGAGAGAGAGAGAGAGAGAGAGAGAGGGAGGGAGGGAGACAGACAGACAGACAGAGAGTTCCTCTTTCTCTCTCTAAGAGGTTTAACTGCAATTATTACAACTGTTTGCCTTTCGTGAATAAAACAGCTATCAGGTAGAACAATTCATGTTTATACTTTACATACAATTTAGGGTAAGCAAGATACTTTTAGTCAGCCTTTATCTTCTTTGATATACATTTAAAACTGGTGGTTATGTATTTACTAAATCATGAATAATGATTGGCCACACAGAAATTCTAGATTGGACATTGAATGAAGCATAATGTTTTTTAGATGATATGAAAGACTGGTGAAGTGATTAGACAGATAAGACAAGCATCTTGGAGAATCCTTAGCCCTAGGGTCAATGCCAAAACTCCTCAAGTCAACTGTTACTTCCCTCTCTAAAGATGCTAAGATAAAATGCTTCCCCATGATCTGTCTGTGTCATTCCTTTCAAAGACTAGAAAATAGTAGATTAATGCTAAGAATTGTGATCTTCTTTAAACATAACTGTTACAACTGAGATCATTTTTATCTTGTCCTTACAAAGTCACATCCTGAAGTTAAATTTAAATTCCCAAAAGGATACAAAATTATACATCCTTTTGAGGGAGGGTAGGCTGGTCAAGTTTTATCTTCTGGTCTCTCTTCCAGTGACATCTACTGTCCTGGAGTGAAGTTGACCTGAGAGACACCTCAAGAGCATAGAAATCCAGTAGTAATGAAAAGGATGTTGATTCTTTCCTTTCTCATTTCAGAAATGAGAGTCTCAGTGTCAAAGTCTTTTACTCTTTTCAAGTGTACTGTTAAGCACTGAAAATGTTTGAGCCTTACATGTTGAAAAAGAGATTTTTTTCTGCTTTCCTACATAGACTGCCTATCCTCTAGTTCAAAGATGGAATGCAGAAGGAAGTATTGATTACAATACTATTTTTACAGCTAGAATTTTACCATAAGAGAGGAGAAATTGTCAAAATTGCCTTATGTTCAGACTTCCTTTGCATAAGAACTTAGTCTATTTCCTGTTCAGAATATAAATGTAAACCATAGGAAAGACAGATACCTCGATCCCTTAAGGTGTCCACTATCAATGAACACAGGCTACTTTTCCTTGCCTTTGGAACCTGAGGATAAAGTTCCCAAGACAACTTTAACCAAAGTCTTGTCCACTATTATTGAGTCTAAGAGTACCCCTATTTGCCCTTAGGGACATGAGGGTGGAGTTTCTAGACTCTCCATAACTGATGATTCTGTCGGGTTCTTGCCATCCTTAGCTGATTTTATTCAGGCTTCTCGAGGACAATATCCCTTATAGGAAGTAAATATGATGTTTAGAAATTCCTTCATCCTTTTCTCTCAGTGACCTAAAACATACCAGGCAAGATCTAGAAAAGTTTTCAGATGACTCTGAAGACTATATTGAAGTCTAAAAGGACTTACTCAGACTTAAGAACCAGGCTGCAAAGCTGTAATGTTTTATGTTCAGTCACACACTGACTTCCAGTGGGTACAGATTTTAATCTGTGAGCTTCTTAAATCCACTACAGATTCCCAGGGATACATATTTTCAGAGTGAGTTTAAATAGAGCCTCAGTGCTGGCTGCTTTACAGGGAAGTTACTTAAGTGACTGGGTAGCAATCCAAAAATACCTCAAAGATCTTTCTATCCTAGGGCTTATATTTCCTGTAAATTAAAACATGTTTTCTTGCCTTCAGAACTGATACATATCCTCCACAGGCTGGGATTATAGAAATATGAAGTCATTTATTAGAAAATAAGCCCTAAACAATGTGGTGGGAATGCTTTCATCTGCTCTCTTACTTAAAAAAATATAAAAAGCAGCCTCTGGGGGTTCTCTGACTATTAGTTTAATTTTCTGTTTTGCAATGCAGTTGGAGTCAATCGTAGCTTTTGTCTTGGGAGGCATGTCTTGCTTAAGATGAGAGATTCACTCTAGGAAACATTCTGATCTTAATTACCTTTCTGCACTTGAGATAGTTAAGGTTTCAGTTCTGGGTCATATTTAGAATCACTGTTCTGTTGCTTCTACACTGCCTTGCCCCTAAGAAATCATACAGTGCAAAACAGGTATTGGTTCAAAGCAATTCTCTTCTATCTGGCTGCTAAATTTTATCAACAGTTTTCCAGAATGTTGAGGTTTCATTCCCTGGCACTCTTCCATAGTGAATTCACCTTAACTTTCCTCTAGGTCATATTTAAAAACTAGTCTCGATTTGATCCTGAATTAAAAAAAAAATATCAAAGGGTAAATGTACAACTTTTTAGTCCAAGTTTATCTGCCTGTTAGTCCCTAGGCAGCAGTAGAATAGAATAGAATACTTCTCTATTCTCTCAAAAATGATGCTAACTGATTTTTCTAGCGCTGGAATAATTGACTGATTTTTATTCCTTGGGGTCCTTATGAGTTTAATAATAGTTTTACAGGAGAACACATATTAAAAATTAGACAGAGTTCCAGTACCAGATGACTACCTGTTGTGTTAGGATTTCTCTCCAGAGCATCTTTCCAGGCTAGCCACTCTTCTTGCAGATATGCTAACTGAGACTCTAAAGACAAAGGCATGCACCTAAGTATGCTCCAAGAGTTACAGACAAAAACTGCCGTGAATTTCTGTGTGCTGTCCAGCAGGTTTGAGTCTTGGTGAACCATCTTCCCCCACAGTTTTGAATTCACACTTAGCTCCAAATAGTGGCACTTAACCTCTTTCTATACTCGAAGCTGGCCTGCATAGAACTCAGAGAAATTGTTAAAATTACTTTTAACAGTCTGTCCCTTTAGAAGAATCAGTTACATGTGACTATCAAAACAACAGTTTTATTTTGAAACTCTCATATTGTTGTCTCTTATTAAAAGTATTAAAAATTAAATTAAAAATAAATAAAGATAATACATAATGCAAATAAAATAAAAAAAAATTGACAACTTAAAAAAAATTTAAAAACAGCAGTTTTGTGTATCAGTTGGGAGTATCCAAAAACTACGGTTATCAAAACAATCACGACAAGCCTGTATAGCTGGTTATTCTAATCACATTAACTGTCAGCCTAAAGCCTATCCTAAAAATTACCATTGTTTCACAGATGTAAAAACATTTTTATTTATGCTGATTCTTATTAAAAATATTTCTGTTAACTGACATACAAAAAATTCTGGGAGTCCATTTATAGTTACAAACTTAAAAACATTAGAAGAGTTTTTATAATTCAACTTGTCCAAACACATGAGAATGCACTCTGGTCTACTAATAATTGTCTTATGTGTGGCTTTTTATCTGTCTGATCAATTTGTGATTGGTTCCAACACTTACAGCTGTTGTTGTTTCTGTTCAACAATTAAAAGATTTCTTTTTGCTTTTTTTTTTTTTTGTTTTTGACTTTTAATAAACTTGTCTATAATGTAATTTGGCTTACAGATATCATTATAGTTAAGGATATGATTCCACTCAGATTGACTATTGATCAAAATGACATCAAGACTGTATTTACAGAGGCAATGGATACTGTTGTCTATGTACAATAGCTTAGAATCTTTCCTTTGTCAAGAATAATGTGTTAATGATTATGATTTCATTCTTATAGATCATCAAATATTTGTTAAGATAACTGAATGGGAGCCCCTCAGGCTTAAGGAAACTTCTGAATGGGACTCTCTTTGGTGTATAAAGGAGAAAACATTTTCTTCTAGTCTCTACACTAAGGGACCGTAGTAATTTGCATAGCCTTATAGAAGATACATCTCAGTTTGTTAAACACATTATTTTATGTGTTCCAACTTTAGAGGGCATATGGGCTGTTTCCTTGTTCTGCTTATTACAAATTGTGCTTCTATAAACATGAATGCACATGCGTTGCTGAGTTATGATGTTGTCAATGATTCTGGGAAGATACCCAGGAGAGGTTGGATGGTTTTTCTGATCACATTGTTTTGAGGACCCCCACACTGATTTCTGCAGTAAGTGCACCAGTTTACACTCCTGCTAAAGATGGAAAAGGGTTCCTTTTTAACCACAACCACATTAGCATTTGTTATTCATTGATTTATTATGATGGTCATTCATTCTGGGATGCAATGAAATCTCAGAGTTTTTCAAATTTGTGTCTTTTGATTGACCAATGATGCTGAACATTTTTTATATATTTATTTTCAATTTGCATTTCTTCTGATAGGTGTATATTCATGTCAGAGGTGCATGTCTTGATTACGTCTATAAATTTCAGGAATCTGATTTTCTCAATTCTTTATATTTTATATATAATGCTTTGTCTGTGGAAACACTAGCTATAATTTTTCCCACTCCGTAGGTCATCTTTTTACTCTGTTGATGATTTGTTTTTCAGCGCAAAGGATTGTTAACAAGGTTAGATTCCATTTCTTTACCCTTTGTGGTATTTCCTGTGTAGCCTGGATTTTGTTCATTAACTCTCTGTCTATATCTATATCTTCAAGATTTCTGTTTATTTTCTCTTCCAGTAGAAGGAAAATATTTCTGTTTTAATATTTATATGTTTAATCCGTGTTGACTTTAGTTTAGTGTGTGGTGATGTATATAGGTCCCCTTTTAATCTTTGGCATGTGCAAAGAGAAATTTTCCAGCACCATTTATTGAAAAAGCTATTTTTCTTTCAGGATACATGTTTGACCCCTTTGTCTAAGACAAAGTAGTTGAATTTGTTTAGAATTATATCTACTTCTTCTATTCTGTTCCACAGACTCTGGCTTCTATCTCTATGCCCCTACCATGCTGATTTTATCAAAGTAGCTTCGTGGTATAATTTCAAACTTGATCAAAATTTGTCCCAACTCATAACAACCTTCTAACTTCCTATTGAATCAATATTGCCCAAACAACTATATTTATAATTCTGTTAGTTGACTAGTTTTGTCCCATCTTGAACTCACCTCACCTTGTAAATTTTCTCAATAAAACACCTTTGAGAAGTACAGTCGGAAGTCAACTCACTTTGTGGGTCCTCTTTTGTCACTCTAAAATAAAAGCTGTTTTTCTCTCAATAAATTCATCCTATTCTTAACTGTCACTTTTTCCTGGAGTTCAAGTCTTTGTTTTAGAGAACAGAAACTTGGTGTTTCTAACATTTAGCAGGTTGAGAGTATAGTACAATTATATTATTGGACTGTCTGCATAACACCAGGAAATCGTACATCCTATATGGAAAGCACCTTTTATTGTAATTTTCTTTTCCATTCTTCCTAACATCCTGTATTCATTAGGGTTCTTTTAAGGGATAACATCGATAGGATATATACTGCGATAGGATCCAAGGAAGGTCTTACAAGGTAGGAGGTGCCATCATTGGCAATGGCCATCAGCAGGACACAGGGCCAGAAAATCCAGTAGCCACTCACCCCAGAGTGTTGGAAGCCTCAGGATGTGCGTGACTGACAAGTAGCGCCGATTTCACACTGAAAGCATAGAAGCTCTCTGGCAAGTCTCTCGGGGTGAGTCTTTGCTAAAACCTGAAGAATCTGGAGTTTTCTACCCACAAACAATGGCACTAGCAAATAATGCATACAAAATATAGGCTGACTTCCTCTGTCTCCTCCCTCTACATTCTGTTTCAGCTGAAAGTGAAATGTAAGGTCCTAACCACATCCAAGGTGGTATCCTGTTTTCTCTCTCCTGATTTGCTGACCTCCATGGCAGTCTTAGCTGGACAGCCCCACAGGTATATCTGGAAGTGTGGGCTACAGGGCCAGCTCTCCATATGGTCAAGGGAACAAGATTCACTGTCACAGATGTTGCATAAAGAAACCATTCCTTGGATTTAAAAGGAAATGCTGTTTTCTTCCTGTTTCTCCCTCAATTCAATTACTAATAACATGCCCACTCTTTATTACTGATTTTCAGGCCTGGCCTAGAGGGAGATAAATATGAAAAATGAATAAAACACTGTCTCTGCCCTCAAGTTACTTATCACATAATTGATGGACCTTGACTAATCCATGGAAAGAAAATAGTGGGTGATTAAGTGATAAGGAGATGGGCTGGAATGCCAAAGTATTTAAGGCCTGGAAGGTAAAAAAAAATAATAATAAATAAAAATAAATTTAAAATAATTATTGTACTTTCACTGAGTGTCAGATGTTATTTTATTTACTGAGACTACAATGATGACAGTTTCTGGCAGGAGAGAGAAATCAGACTCAACCCTTAAGGAGCAGAAAATCTTGAAGGAACAGAAAGACTAAAGAGGCTTTTACATTAAAATATGGATATTGTATGAACTGTACAGCCCTAGCCACAGGTTAGCTTGTTTATAATATAAGGAGCTTTCAGCTCCCATGCCTATTCTCTGTGGCTGGCTTTGTTCTCTCTTTGTATTTTCTTCAGGCAGTCCATGATTCTGGTTTTTCCAACTTCTGACATTTCCACTGGATAGGATTCATACTCAGCTTTGTACACTGGCCTCTCAGGAGCACACTGCCTGGCCTCCCAGGTCTTCCAAAATTTAGGTGGAAGCCTTCTTAACCTTGGAGCTCCTGCATTCTGCATGCACCTAAAACTAACACTATGTGCATGAACCCAAAGTCTGCGGCCAGCAGGAGCCAGGCTCCCCCACCCCCCTTGGCTGTAGATGCCAAGTGCCTGGATTGCTGAGCACTCTGTCCCTGATTCCCAGGAACAAATTTTCTATGCTGTCACCACTTGGAAATCTGGTGTGGCCACCACCTCCAGTCTGGAACATGGAGTTCTTCAGCTTTTGCCTCAAAGCAAAGTTCCTCACCCTTGCCATTCTGAGGTTGCAAAGAGTAGGAACTTGCCACCTCCAGTGAGACCCTCGGGAAATCTTTTCTACTTTGCTCCTCCTGAGCAATGATGATCTCAGTTTCATCTTTGCAGTCCATAGCCTTCTTGGCACTTTCTATTTGAGTAGACTTACAACATTCTAAATCATCCGGCTGTGCACTTTGCTCTTGACTCTCAACATGCATCTGACTAAAAGCCCCCACTAATAGCCGTGCGGCTACTTCAACATTGAACAGCCTTGAAATTTCTTTGGCAAGATTAACTAGTCCACTGTGTGTAATCTCAGTCTTAGGCAAAGTCTCTGGACATGAGCAAAATTCAGAAAAACCTTCAAAACCATAACACAAATCATCTTGAGTCCAACAACCAATAGAGTCCTTCTTCCCAGCAGAAAACTCTCTAGCCTGGTCTTTTCAGGTAGGCTTTCTATCAGCATTCCGGTCTTCTGCGCTCTGACCAAAATCTTCCATATAAAAGCACTGCAGGTTTTTCAGATCTTCACGAGCAGAGAACATCATCAAACCTTTCCTGTCTCTTCCCAAGAGCCATTCCCGAAAGTTCATAATCCACATTGCCAGGTAGTCACAGCAAGGACTTCACTCCTCTGGCACCAGATTCTACCTCAGTTACTTTTTATTTGTTGCTGGGACAAAAATATCCAAAACCCCAAAATAAGAGAGGAAAGGTGTTTAACTCAAAGTATAGATTGTGGACGTTTCAATCTATACTTGGCTGGCTCCCAGGCCGAGTGGCACATGGCAGAGAGCAGCAGTTCATGGGAGCAGAAGACAGTGAAGACTGAAGGAAGGGCAGCAGCTGTGGCTTCCATCCAGCCCCTTTCCCCTCCTTATATCATAAACCAGGTACCCTGGGGCTGGAGATGTAGAACTCACCCAACGTTCAAGCCCTCCTCTTCCACAGGATGAGGATGTTTTCACCTAAGGATCTTGTCTCTCTGCCGAATCACTTAATTAAATTTCTAAACTTCTCTAGTTGACTCAATGTATCAACCATTATACATATATTAAAGAAATATTAAGGAAATTAAAATATATATGAAGCTACAGACAGTGGGAGCAGAGCTAATTGTTGGGAAAGTGAAGAACCCAACTCCAAAATCGCCCAAAGTTAAAGCTATAACTTTGTTATGAACAAAACCTGAGCCTTCTCATTTTTTGAAGTCAAACTACTAGAAAATGAAAGTCTAAGTTGTTTTCTCCTGTGTCAAGTTTCTGACATTTTATATTTAAAATTCAGTGTTTCTTCCAGCTTAAATGGGAGAGAGTTGGTGACAAACAAAACATACATTTGTTGAAACCTGAAAAAAAAAAAAAAGACTCAAATTTTAGACATTTAGTAAGATGGACAAAAGACCTGAAAAGGAGGGGAGAGGCTTAAAATTTGTTGAATGTATTTATTTACTAAATAAAGCTAATGCATCACTTTATATATAATTACAGATGGAGGATGAAAATACTTCTTGCCACATCCTGGCTCTCTTCCCAGATCCTTGTGAGTTCAGACTTTGGCTGAAAATTCATTGAAAGCTAGACTGTAGCTTGAGCCTTGCCCCTTGGACGTCTGATTTTCTTTAGTGTGATATTTTCCTCCAAAAACATGTGCTGTAGTTGCCGGATAATTTGCAGCCCTCTGTAGACATTGGCGTTGCATGTCTGCTAGCTGACTAATGTACTTATTTGAGGTAACTCATTCCTCTGATGGTAAAGATTATGTGCTGAGAGATATTGAGTGCCAATTTGGCAAAGAGGCATTGCTTGGGCTAATTCTCGTGCCAGGGCATTCAATTTGGTGCATTTACAGCTCAGCAAAATGACTTGGTTCTTCTTTTGTGGTGCTAGGGAAAAGAGGTTTCTATGGAGTTTTGATTATTATTAAGGATGAGATGTGCTAGAGGCGAATAATAGCCATAATCACTACCATTCGTCAACAGTTTACTGGGTACTGAGGGCTGTTGTAAGAATTTTTGTGGAGATTTTCACGTGTGTGTGTGTGTGTGTGTGTGTGTGTGTGTGTGTGTGTGTGTGTATTTTAATGTAGTACTTTCAGTTATTCTGAATAGGTGGTGCACTAAAATTTATATTTTAAAGATGAAGAAACCCAGGCCTATGAGCTCATATGCTAGTCTAGGTTATTCTATCTTAAAACTTCCAAGGACTACCTCTCCTTTATTCTTCCTTTACTGATTCTTGTCTCTTCCCCTTTTTAAAAAAAAAAATTTATTTATTTATTTATTTATTTATTTATTTATTTATTTATTTATTTATTTGATAGAGGGTGTCACTGCTCTATTCAGAATCACAGAGATCCTCCTGTTTCAGCTTCTCCAGCAGTGAGATTACACCTGCGCACCACACCCAGTTCCGGGCCAGCATGGCATGTCCAGGCTCTGGATAACTATAACATGTGATACCAGCGGTTGGAACTTAGGTCCTTGCATTTGCCAGACAGACACTTGGTCTGCCTCTCCCTCCCTTTACCTTCCTTCTTGTCTCATAGTTTATTTCTCTCTTCTTCTTCCCTCTTCCCATCTCCTCATCTTTCCTGGCAGCTTACCTTGTTTCTCTCCTTCCCCAAGTTCACAGTAGGAAATGCCAGAGGACAGTTATGGTGAAATAAGTAAAAGACACCATTCGAATGCGAGGATTTTTAGTGGCTTATTTGTCTTTGCCTCTGACTATCTGTGTAAGCGAAGTCAGAGACACTCGCAGATTGTCCACTCCTCTTGTTCACTGCTGACTGTGTCTCGCAGAAATCTCCCCTGCTTCATCCTTGCCTCCTCACGTCCTTCTACAACACCAGACACACTGAGAATAAGGTCAACTAAGACCCTCAGATTCTGGGGCAGGGACTGGAGAGAAATGATTGTACTTCAGATGTAGGCCACAATCACAAAATCGAGTTTAAACTTTTTATGAACAACATTGACTTTGAATTTTCAACCAGTTATTGCTAGGCCAGAATTTATCTTTTTGTGGAAATCCAGTAACAAATAATTGGTGCTCATCTTTAGAGTCCATACTCTACTTCTTTTTTTTTTTTTTTTTTTTTTAATTTTTGAGACAGGGTCTCACTGTGCAGTAGTTCAGGCTGGCTTTGAGCTCACTTTTGTAGCCCAGGCTGGTCTCGAACTCACAACGATCCTCCTGCCTCAGCTTCCCAAGTGCTGGGATTACAGGCGTGAGCCACCATGCCCGGCTCAATACTCTACTTCTGTTGCAAAGATCTCTGGCTCTTTCTAAGGTTATGAGAACATGAGTTATGACTTTGTTTCATCAGGACCAGACTATCCATATTCAGATTGTTACCATCTATATAAATAGACTTTCCATATTTAGAGTATTAGCCATCATTATAAAAAAAAATTCCTGTATTCATTCCCTCCAACCTGGTATCCTAATCCAATTCTGCCATCCCTGAAAAGGAATTGGTCTTGCTTCCAGAAAATATGCCAGAGATCTATGTCATCTAAACCCAGAACTCATGTATCAAGTCTGGAAAGCCTGACAGATAACTGAGAGTTGTTCCCATGCAAGAAAATGAGGAGAGAGCAGGAGACAGAGTGCTGCTGCTAAGAATAGCAGCTGCCAGATAGGGAGGGAAAGAGCCTTCCCAAAAGTGCCAACTTCCAGTACTCACGGTAGGGTCTGTGTTCAGGGATGACTTTAAGTCTGCTTCTTGTTTGCCTTTTGACACATTTAAAAAAAAAAAAAATTCGTGCTGCATAGAAAAAGTGGGTCAATTTCACTACTGAATTAAGGCTGAAACACTGAAAAGGAGGTCACTTTTTGTTGTAGCATTGAATTGACTCTATAGGCATTGTTATGCTGAAGGAAGACTGCAGGTTCTAGATGCAGTACAGCTTGGGGTACATCTACTTAGGTTTTACATCAAGTGCTGTGAATCACAGGTCTCTGGACTCCTCAGCTGTCTCTCCTGCGTAATTTTTTTTTTTTTTTTTTTTTTTTCTGTATTGGTGATTGAACTCAGGACCTTCTGCTTGCCAGGACTCCTGTATAGATTTAAACGAGATGTCTAATGTAAGTTTCACATATCATGAGTGAATAAAGGTTGATACTTTATGGTTTTTATTAAAATCTGAGGCTCAGGGAAAAAAGAAATCTGAAGAATTGATCAAGTGGATGCAAAATGCAATGTTCTCATTGTAAAAATGCTCCGCTCTGAGTGAGCTGTGCGCTTATGAGCATTTTTATAACATCAGTTGGAGATGTAGCTCACTGGTGAACTATGTGGTTGGCACGTAGGAGGTTGTAGACCAATCCCAGCACTGAAATCAGTCAGGCAGTCAGTCAATCAATCAATCAATCAATCAATCAATCAAAGCCAAATAAAACAGAATTATAAAAGGCCAGCACATGCATAAGATGTGTGTTTTTTTTTTTTTTTTCTGAATATTTTGGATTTTAACTAAAAAACACTTTTTTTATGCAAATATATTTTAAGTACAGCATCTTCTGCCCTCTTCTGGATTTCTCAAGAAGTTCAAGTGTACGAGTAAGCTGCATAGTGAAAGTTTGCTTTTCATTTCACTTGCTTAGCTGAACAACAGGTTCAATATTTTTAAAGCTTCCAATGAGCAGATATAATTGCCATATTTTCTATGAAGATGGGGATTACCAGAAATCTACGAGATTTTTCACCAAGTTGTTGTTGAAATGGAGATTTCGTGCAATCCTCTTTTGGATTTCAAGTTGTATATATTATAAGCATCAACAGGATCATCAGTTATTGAAAAAATAAAATCCCATATCATAATGCCAGAGATAATTGGGTGCTTAATAGAATTTTCCTGTGAAAACTTCTGATTAAATAAAAATCCTAGGCCTGAAAATCTCATTCCCTACACAGTTAAATACTGTGTTGAATTTTAACACATGTTTCTCAATCTTAACAAAAGCAAATAAAATGCTATGTTTCTGCATAATGCTAAACACGACACTCAGGATCAAGAACGTTCTTCAAAATAAAGCAATTCAGGCAGAACGACAACAGGCAACACTACTGCCTGATTTTCCAGTACAGTGAAATTGAGTGTGAGTTCCCTAAGTTTTTGAAAGTGCAGTGTTTAAAGCTGTAGGCACAATATCCCAGCCAGACTTTTGCTGCATATGGCAAAAGGTTTCCTTTTAAAATGCAACAATAAAACCAAAGTTCATGTTGGTAAATACAAAGGAGCCAAAATCTCCCTGTGGTTGGACTGACTTGTTCACAGACCGCGGAGACTGAGTGGCTCGAGGAGGTCTTACATGTCTGTTGGCTTCCTGCAGTTGGAAGGGATTAGTTGGATGAAATGAAAGGCGTGTTGGAGGCAAAGCCCCGTCGGTATGAAGAGAAAAAGATGAACAAATATCTTAGATGAAAGAGCAAGCTATTTCTGACATTAGCAGCATCTTTTCCCATTTCTGTTTAAGACTGTGCATGTCTGTGTCTCCCGTTGAAGGGTCACAATCCAGACTTTGAGTTCCAACTAATCTTAAGGTATTAGTGCTTAGGATTTATAGTGTTCCTAGACTCTGCCCTCACCAAAGATCAGATGACACGGTGGTATGAGGCCTCGCTTAGAAATTAAGACACATTGTTATTCAAGAAATTCTTTGCTAAGAGCCTACATTGTTTGAACAAAGGATCATGGGAGTATTGGCCTCACAGATATTAGAATGTATTGAAAGGATGAAATACTGAAATTTACTATGCTTAAATAATTCCTAGGTTTTTAATAACAATTAAAATAAATTTAGTTTTTCAAATGTTCTTGCTGTCCAAAAGGGTACCTGGACAGTACAATCGTCTTACATGGTTTATGCATGTTTTCTGGTTTATTAGTCTGCTTTTCAGTTATTTATTTATTTATTTATTTATTTATTTATTTATTTTTCGGCACTGGGGTTTGAACTCACGACTTGCTCAATGCAGGTTTTTGTGCCACAGAGTTATCTCCCCAGCCCCCAGTTAATTCACTTTATAAGGTCTTGCAAGATAAGGAAGTGAATTGGATGCAGGAAAAGTTAAAGGGAGATGGAAGCAAAGGGAAAAGAAAAAGCTGAGATATGTTGCAATCAGAAACCAGTTCTCCACAGTGAACGTCATAATTTTGTTCTGGAAAACTATACCAATAATAATTCTAAAAAGATTAGCTAAAAAAAAAGAAAAAAAAAAAAAAACATAATGTTCCTGAAAGCTTCATGCCTCAAGTTTAGCCTAACTGAAGATGGTTTCCACATACCTGATTTTTTTCTGATGTCATCCTCTTCTAAGCAGAAGCCTCAAGCAGCTAGACCATATTCCTGATGGAATCTGGATCACTGAGGCCATATCTTGGCTCGTAAAGGAGTTATAGAAGTCCTGTCGTAAGGTAGTAGGAGCCATAATACAGTGATTGCCCCAGTCACAGTTAAGGGGCTGAAAAGATGACAGGGGCAATAATTATGACACACATTCCCCTTATTATTATATAGGGAATACATAATATTTCTACATGATATAAATATTTTATGTAAAACTTTGTGTAAGATATAAAACCCAAATTTTCAAAGTAAACCATATATATTATGGGTAAATAATTCTCCTAATAAACAAACATACAGTGAATTTTTGGATGGTTTCACATATTATGTCTTTATACCTGTTCTTTCTCTCTCTCTCTCTCTCTCTCTCTTTCTTTCTTTCTTTCTTTCTTTCTTTCTTTCATCAGTACCAGGGATTGAACTCTGGACCTTGCACTTGCCAAGCAAGAGCTTATTCTACTGAGGTATCTCCTGAGTCCCCATATACTTGTGTTTTCTAAGTTTATTACAACACACACATACGCACACACACACACACACACACACACACACACATAAATAGTTTTAATACAAGAAAGAAATAAGATTTGATACCCTCGATGCCATACTACAGCAAGTATAATATCTAATTTAAAATTAAAAGTAGCATCAAGTTGAAACTAAAGTATCTTTTCTTTTTCTATAAGAAAGCCAAAAGAAAGATTTAGAGGTGGAGATTTTTCAAGCTCTCATACATAGAAGGCAGCAAGCTCAAGCCATAAATTTCTGTGTATTATACTTTTAGCTGAGTGTTGTTTTAGATTTATCTTGAAGATTTATCTTCTATAACAAACACAAAACAACATAGATAATTAAGATATTTTTACGAAAAGATAGAACAACATTGAATTACTCTTACTCAGGATGTTTAGCTGTGTGAAAAATGGTATTAAGTTAGAATTATACAGAGAAAATGTCTCTTTTGAGTAACCATGAAGCCTTCTAGAAAGGGAAATGTTGGGGGTTTAAGAAGAGGGTATACAAGAAAGAGCCACTGTTCTATGCACACAAATCCAGAATTATTAAAAAATCCCAAGCAAGATCAAATTTTTATAAGAGAAGCCCGAGTGAAAGGTAATTCGATAAGGGCATCGATGAGAGTTATCTTTGTATGTTGTCCTTAAAAATAATTATGGTCTGTTATCTAGAGTCTGCTACTTGCCTGGAGTATGTAAGGTGATTTGCATATCTTGCTTTTATGTGAAATGCTTCTGGGAGAGAATTTAGAGATACACAGAAAGCTTACAGTGGCCCCTTACTGCGTAGACTCATCCGAAACACCTACCCCATAGTCACTTTTTAAGTAAAACTCAGCTCTATTATCTTCTACTTGCTTCATATGGGACAGAATGGGAAGCTTAATGACTCCGGTGTATTAAGATTTTCTTTTACATGTATTTGAAAATGAAAATAAGATGTGGAAGCTGCTATTAACTCTCTGGAGGTGAAGAGAAGGGTGACATACGAATTCTAGAAATGGGAATTCTAGATAAAAGAATGTATATTATAAAACAAGTTCAGAGAAAGGGGAAGAGATTCTAAAGGGATGACACATATTTAGTTCTGACATTTATCTCCAGGATCTGTCTTCAGTGAAAACCTAGCTTCAGAGAAAATGTAACACTGTTTCCTTCTTTGTTTTAACTACATATATCAGAGTTATGAAAATTAATATCAATGTTAGCTAAGGTGGAGTACATATAAAGTCTATATATCCCTACACACTGACAAGTGTCTCCTCTTCTAAACAAATGCAACATATCTATTTTTTATTTTTTTAACTTTAAAGTGAGTGCAAATTAGATTTAAAACAGAAACGAATTACAAGTGATACAGAATTTCACTTGACCGAGTAATATGAGTCTCACAGTATTTACTGTAATGCATAGTGCTGCCTTCCAACCAGTTATGCATATTACCAGATATATGAATGTAAAATTGGAAGAAGAAGGAAAATTGTATGAGAAACGTAGAAGAGAAAAAGTACAAAGAATTGAAAGAAAGAAATGAAATGAATTAAGTATTATCTGCTCCTTTCCATAGACCAGCAAAAATGCACAGTAGAGTTTTCCAAATCATTCTGCTTACAGACATAGACAAAGCTCTTTCCCCAACTGCCTCTACTGTCCCTCTCCTCAACTCGGTAACTCTTTCCTTTTGAATGAGTTCATTCTGTTTTCCCAGTATCAGCTGTACTCTTTGGATTCCACTTTTTTCTTTCAGGTGCTCTCGCTAAGGAGTCAATGCCACCGTCCCTATTTAAAGAGGAGGAAACAGGCTAAGGTGGTAGAAACAACTTTCCCCACACTTAGAATCAGACCAGTTAAAGGATGTAAAATTTAGATAGCTTCAAATTCTGTGCTATTTCTCATCTTTCTATCATTCCACTTGTGGATTGAAGTATTTTAACATGAAATTATGGAGGCCTTTTAACTAGGATTCTTTTAAGTAGCTGTACATTTCTGTAATTTCGTGAGTGTTGACAATTTGCTGGATTTACAGGATGTGGAATTCACAGGTGTTCCAGTGCAAGACCGAAGGCAAGGTGCTCAGTTCAGGGTTGAGCAAGCTCTGTCTCACATTACTCATGCATTATACCTCAAGGAAAGATAAAACTAAGAAAAGACCAGTTTTCAAAATACATAGGAACTACCCAATACTTTCACTTTTACTATAGTTCTCCAACAGGAAGCAAGCACCCAGCAACTCTGAACAAGATCAAAAGCCGATGGCATGAGTTTTGTCCTTGTTCTTCAGGCACTAAGTAGCCAAGATTGTCAATGTCAGTGGCCTGCTAATTAGCAGCTACTTTTACACACTTTGATTGAATGATTTGTTTCTGTTTCCTGTTTCATATAATCAGCTGTGTCTGAGACTACAGTGAGATGCGATCTCATAAGGCATCCTGAAGAAAGCATGATGGGTTGAGGACCCCATTATGTCTCAAATTTCCTGCAAAGCCCAGAAAAATCATGCAATTTTTTCAAGGTCGCAAATTTACCTGTCTGCAGAGATGAAGCTGGCCAGCGAGAATAGAATGCCGACAGAAATAATTTAAAATAATTCAAGTTACTTATTTTTTACCCATGCAATACTACACATGTCAATTAGATGCAAGTCAGAACTCATTATGCATTCTACTCCCACAGTCTGTCTGTTTTTGAATTAATAACATGAAAAGTGGATAATGCTTAGTGTATAACATGAATGATCCTATACTAATTACCTATATTCTAGTTCATAATACAATCCTGCCTTTTTGCTGTGGAACTTGAAATTGCTCTGAATGCTGAAAATTAAAAAAAAAAAAAAGCCATTTATGCCATTTTTTCCTTCGAATTAAATTCTCAAAAATAACCTGAGCCATATGTCCTAGTACCTGATTTACTGGACTTATGCTTCGTTTTGTAACATGAAAGATAGCTAAGTGGGATGTAAACAATAAGTTGATTGCGCAGGTTTTCAAATGCCCACTGTTTGCTAGATATCGCCTTAGAAATCCTAGTAACACCAGCACGTATAGGATGCTTACTAGCCAGGTACCTCTCTGAATATGCTGCAGTGCACTGCACTTCCGTGCTCAAAATCACTTGTGAGCTACACGCCACCAGGGTCCCCACATATACAGGAAGCAAATATATATGGCGATCATCTACTCAGCACTTTTTATCTAATTAGGTAGATCTGTTCGATGCTTTGTTTTTTTTTATGTGAAGCCCATGTGGACAACTCGCTGACACCTAAATATCAGTCTGAGATTTTTTTCTGACCTGGCTGTCTGGACTAATGGACACATTGTGTCAACTTGAGAAGTTCAAGTTTAATTGAGCGCCAGGATTCTCAGTTTTGAAACGTCCTCATCCTGTACAAGTGAATGAAAGAAAGAAAGAAAGAAAGAAAGAAAGATAAAAAGAAAAATACCTAGCTGTCCCTTTTTTCCTAATCTTCTCTGTTATGTTAAAATTGTATACACCATTGGTTCTCAACCTTTCTAACGCCATGTTGAGAAATATTTATTAGTAATTCCAATAAATAACATTTCATCATGGCATAGCATGGATTTAAATACAACAACAACTCCAAATAAATAACATTTTCCGATGGCTTTAGGCGACCCCTGTGTTTTGGTCATTCGAACCCCACCAGGCTTGAGACACACAGGTTGAGAACTGCTGACATACACAATGGAGCTGTAACTTCTGATATTTCATAGAAATCCCTCTCTATTTTGATCCATTGCTATATCTTAAATTCTTTGAATGTCTCACTTATATCCTGCATTTCAATCAGAGTAACTTTGTTGGTGCTCTCTCCACTCGGTGGGCTTTGCTAGAGGTTGTGCTACCAAGAGCATCATTCTCCTTGAAGACCTGAACTCTGTATATATATATACAAAACATGACATATATGCACCTGGCAGTTTTATTCAGTTAACATTTTGTTAGTTGAAAAAAAATAGGATGGTTCCAGGGGTCATCATATTGAACAAAATAAACCAATTCTAAAAGATAAATATCGTACATCCTCCCTACTATGCGGAACCTGAAGAAGACAACAGGAAAGTGGAACTAAGACTGCTGTTGGACAAGAACAGTGGGGTAGGAGAGTCCATGTGGGTAATGGGAGCATGGACATGATGCAGTTGTACTGAAGACCCCCAGAATACAGGAACACAGAGGGAAAGGAGGTAAGTGGGAGTGAAAGGGGGCATTATTAGCGTGCTAAGCATACATACAAATCCAACAAAATGAAACCAATTAATGTATACAATCCATACGTAGTTACAAGTGTATGAGGAAGTAGGTAGGAAGAGTAGCTTACCTTCATACTGAAGATGCCAGTATTAGAATATGGTGTTCATTTTAATAGAAAAGTAGTTCTTCCTAATCCCCAGAATAAATTATTATTATTATTATTATTATTATTATTATTATTATTATTACTGATTTTTTGAGGCAAGGTCTCACTACATAGCCCAGACTCACCTCCACCTGTGTAGATCTTCCTGCCTCAGCCTCCCAAGTACTGGAATTATAGGAATATATCACTATATCTGCCTCTGATTAGACATTCTAATGCTGTCTTTCAGTCAGAAACTACTTATAAATAAAGGAAATAGGTCTTCTGCAAATGAGAATCAAGCATGGTAGGGTGAGAGAGGCAGTGAGCAAAAGGTTTATAATAAAAATTAAGACATGCCATGTACACATGCCAACAATGCATGGAATCATTACACCTTGCGAAGATGTACTGACGAAAGTAACACTGGCAAATAGCAACAACCATGTCGGGGAAAAAAGGCGTTGTCCGGTGAGCTCACTGTCTCTGTGTGACTGAGATAGAGAACAACCTTTCCCTAAGGGCTGGATTACCTATCCACCATGTCAAACATGGCAAAAACCCAAGTAGAGGTCATCAAATAGGTGGCCGCCAAGTGTGGCAGATATACACGACAGAATCCCATTCAATCTGAACAGAGCAAATCTTGGCCATTGTGACCCATAAATGAAACTGCAGGGTGTTATGCTAAGTTAGATATGGTGAACACAGGAAGAAAAATATTATATGACCATGTGTCTAACACGTGAAATTTAGCCCATAGCTCCGGAGAGTAGAATGCAGATTGACGGGAAATGATGCTACGGCTACTATACAAGGGAAATGCTAGGCAAACAACCCCAAGCTGTATTAATCAAGTAGCTAATTTGTGGAGGCTCAACATACAAAATAGTGAACCGGTAAGAATGATAATCTAGTGTGTGCATGAAGTTTACAAAGATATATCCCCAGTGTTCTCATCGCAAGACTACAAAAATAACTAGGGCAAGTGACTGATAATGTCTGCAACCTTGATTTTGGTAATAATTTTGCCACACGTATACATTCTCTTTCACACTGTACATTTTAATACACACAACTTTAATGGGTCAATCAGGATCCAACATAGTAAGAAAAAATGTTAATCCTTTAAAATGCCCTTTAATGGCTAAATTCCACTTTGAGGAATTATTCCAAGAGAAACAGTAGTAGATAAAGATTGAGGTCTAGTAGTCATCCAAATATATATATTTTTTTCCAGTAGTGAGAACCCTGATTGGAATAAGTAAGTCATAATCAAAATTTGACTAAGTAACATTTGGCTGACTCATTTATAAACAAGACAGTAGAAAGTCTTGATCTACTTCCAAAATCATCCATCGCATTAAGCTGTTCTTCTCTCACGGAGAAATTAGTAAGAGGTCAGCAAAAGGCCACAGTGCTATGGAAATGGATCACTTCCAAAACCTAAATATTTTTTAGAGAATAATGAGTATTGGTCTTCAATGCATAAATACAAACTGACTTCCTCTGGGTGTTTTTCAGTTTCAAGGGGTGGTGAGACTTCGCCTTATGTGCACAACTGAGTTTGTGAGTGTACAGAAATGCGGCAGCTGCTGACACGTTGGTTTTATTTTCCTTACATGTAGTTGAGTTAGTCTACGAATTCAACCAGCATCAGGGCTAGGCTGACCCATGTGATTCCTGCTCGGGTTAAAACAGGGTTTGCCGAAGCACTCTGATGGAGAACCGTGTTTCAACCACAAAGCAATCAGAGTGTTTTTTCAGAAGAGAGAAAATATACTTAGGCAGACAGCGACACTCAGTGCCCACTACTGGGCCGTTCATCGGGTGAAAGGATGACGACACCGGCGAACAGGTCACACAGCATCATGGAAGCCAAGCCTTGATGACGTCATGCTGTCTAGATACTGGTTATTGTTCAGTTTCATGTCTCCCTGATCCGATCGCAGCCAATCAAGTGGTTGTACTCATTCTTCTGTAGCCTAGAAATAAAACTTTTTTTTTAATGTATTTAATACAGGATCTTCAGGGTCTCACCACATAGATCCACCTAGGAATGATTCTCCAGTTTTCAGCCTCCCAAGCACTAGGATTACAGGCGTGGGCTGCCACGCCCAGTCCCATTCACTATCTCAGGGTGTCCTGGGGATGGGTCTGGCATCTCACACCCAGGATCGAACCCGGGTCCCTACGTCTGCCTAAGCAGGCCCTTTAGTCTGCTGAGCTATCAGGCTTTCCCTCAAAACTTCCTTACAATATGTGAGTTGAGAAATCCTTTTACTTTATGGAAAATAGTGTTGCTGTGATAATTTTGGACAAGGAAATCTGTTGGAGATTACTCAAATTAGAAATAATGGCAACCTTAGTCACTGCTGTTCAATGAAAGGAGGGTAAAGACTGCTATAAATCATTCTATTCTAGTTTCTTGTGGAATAACACACAGACACAGACACACACACACACACACACACACACACACACACCACACTCCAAATTACCATGTACCCAGACATGAAAAATAAATAAATGAAAAAAAAAATCTCTTAAATTTTCAATGTAATGACATGTATTCAATTCTATTAACGTGTTTTTACAAATTTATTTATTTGATACAGGATCTTGCTATGTAGCTCAGACTAGCAGGAATCTTCCTCTCTCAGGCTCCCTAGCTCTGGGGGATTACAGGCACCATGCCAGATTTCTGTATGCCTAGATTCTGGCACCCATGGCAACAGTACTGGGGATCAAACTCAGGACTTTGTGTTCAACAGGCAGGTGCTTAGAACGCCAAGCTATCTCACCAGCCCTTTCTTCTGACAGAGAAAAACATTGGCTACTCAGTTTGCTTTAAAATAATACATTGGGAAGTTTCCATGGTAGATAATGATCAGCCAGAGTGGGCCTTTTGTGCCTGGCTGCGCACTGACGGGTTGTCTCTGTTAGCTCTGGAAGGAGCCTGGTGCGTTCGTGCTAGTAGGTCCTAACTTTATTTTCCCTGCTGTCTCTCTCTGTTTTTATTTTGCATGTTTGAAAATACAATAGAGTTGTCTTCTCAGCATGTGGATATCTGCATGTGTTAAAATTACATTTTCTATTTTAAAATCTCACTCCTTTTTAATTTAAAAGGACTCGTCAGAACATGCATTTTCCCTCTCTCCTCAGAGAATGGAAAAACATGCAAATCTGATCTGGTAGGAAGCAAAAGGCCAATTCATAGGAAAAACAAGCAAATATCAATTAGCCATGCAAACACAGGCAAGAAAAGAAAACAGAACACTCTGGTTAGATTTGCTGTAAAATCTCCCTAGGGATAGATATGGAGAAATATAGCACAAAGAATAACAGCAAAAATATGGGAAAATCAAATTTAATATTCCTCTTTGAGTGTTACTAGACAAAGTATTAACCCTCCTTACTTCAATTCCCTGAGAGATATTAAAAGTAAACATTTTTTTTTCTTATGTATTTGGTATAGGGTGTCACTATACAGCTCAGACTCATAGTGATCCTCCTGTTTCAGCTCCCCAGTACTGAAAGTACATCCATGGACCACTGTGCCCACTCTTGCCCCACTCAGCACTGCTAGGGCTGGGCTGGCATGGCCTATGGACCGGAGATCGAACCCAGGCCCTTGAGCTTGCCTAAGCAGGGGCTTTGACTGCCGAGCTATCTCTGTGGACCTAAAAGTAAGTGTTCCATTGAATACTATTCATCTATAATCATACTGTGCAGAGAATAAGTCCTGTAGCTAAAATTCATTAATAATTCATATTTGTGTAAAATAATATGATTAGATAACATGTCTGTCCTGTGCATCCCAACCCAGCCTCAGTGATGATCAGGAGAGAAGCGGTTCTGATCTCTCTCTTGCCGTTGTCCTTCGGAGCTCAAGTGCCCCCAGGGGTCCACATGGTAAAGGCTTATTTTCCAGAGTCAGTGTTGAGAAGTTCTGTAACTTCTGAGAGGTGGAAAGTAGTGGGTAGAACTTGGCTCATCTCACGGGTCTCCTTGAAGGCAGCAATCGGACTCGGGACACAACTTATTTTCTCTCCCGTTCTCCCTGCCTGTGAGTGACTTTGCCTTGACACGTAATTGTTCCGTGAGATTTTGCCCTAGGCCATATTAGTGGAGCCCATTTCTAGGTTTTCTATCTAGAGTTCCCCTCAAAGCCTCATGCATTCATGGGTGGGGCTTTGGGAGGTGACTGCATCGTGAGGGGGCGGTGCTCATCAGTGGGAAAGGGCAGGGGTGCAGAGTTTGTAGCTAAATACGATGTCAGGAGGCACAGCATGTTGGGAGGAAGTAAGTTTTGGCCTGGCCTAGCCTGACCTTGCCTGGAAGAGTTCATTTTCGCCTCCTCTTCCTCTTCCTCTCTCTCTCTCTCTCTCTCTCTCTCTCTCTCTCTCTCTCTCTCTCTCTCTTTCTCTCTCTCTCTCTCTCTGTCTTTCTGTCTCTCTTTCTCTGTTTCTTTCTTAGTCTCTGTGTCTTTCTGTGTGTGTATACGTCTCTATCTCTATTTCTACCTTTCTCTCTGTGTCTCTCTCTGTGCCTCTCTCTCTCTTTCTCTGTCCCTCTCAGTCTCTGTCTCTCTATCTCACTTTCTGTCTCTCTCTTTCTCTGTCTCTCTCAGTCTCTGTTTCTCTGTCTCTCTGTCCCTCTCTCTCTAGGTGTCTCTCTTTCTCCCTTTCTCCCTCTCTCCCTCCATTTCCCTCTCTTGCCAGCCCATCAGCACTCGTCTGCCATGCTGGCCTGCCTTGGATTCAGCCAATCATAAAACTCAAACCTCTACAATCTGTAAGCCAACTAAACCTTTCCTCCTTTAAGTTGTGAGTGTCAAGCCTTGTGTTGCAGAAATCGGAAAATAACTAAGAGACCAATCAAATCATTGACTGAAACCTTCATAGCTGAGCCAAAATCAGAGTTAATTTCCTCATGTATTTCTTTGAATGATGGAGAACTGACTCCATCAACCAGCTTTTATTCTATGAAAGGAATCTGATACCCACCTCTTCACAGAGACCAGTTATTTGTCAATCACAGTTTGAGGGCTCTCAGTCCATGGTTGGCTGGTTCCAGAGCAGCTACATTTTGGTAGAAGGGTGAGGTGGAGCAGGGCTTCTGTTCCCTTCTCAACTGGGATCTTGGACCAAGCCAGAAAAGAAGAGGCCAGGGACCAAATATAGTCCCCTGGGTTCTGCTTGCATACCCCACTTCTGGCTACGACTCACTTTTGGGTCCATTTACCTATGAAACCATGAGAAAGTAAGCCAGCCAGTTGAGGACAGCAGTGTCCGCCCTTTCCATCACCCCCTGCCCCAGGGGTCTCCAGTCAGGTTGACAATCAAAATATCCACATTAGCTATCATGTTGAACTCTGGGAAGGTGGGCTGGGCAATAATGGGCTCACCATTTTTGGGCTGGGCATGGTGGCACATGCCTGCAATCTCAGTACTTGGGAGGTTGAGGCAGAAGGATCGATGTGAGTTCAAGACCAGCCTGGACTACAAAACTGAGCTCAAAGCCAGCCTGAACTGCATAGTGAGACCCTATCTCAAAAAGACAAAAAAAAAAAAAAAAAAAAAAAAAAAAAAAAAAAAAAAATCTCTATTTTCTAGATGAAAGTGATCACATAAATTCATGTCTCTCCTATGAAAGTTGAGTTGCCACTTAAGGCTGGGCCTCCATTTCCCTGGTAGTATAAAATAGTGACTCCCAACAATCGCAGCTGAAGCTTACTGGAAAAATCCCTCTGCAAAAGAAAGCTTCCATTTCTCGAAAGCCTCGTGAGCTGCTAGCTGGCTTTTCCTGGAGTGGTTAGAACTAGGGCATGTGGTGTCAGGGTCAAGCCTGTGATGCTGACATTGATTCAATTTGCCCGGGTGGGATGAAAGCTAGCAGTCCCTAGCCGTGAATGCTGCCTACCCTGCATCAGAGCCAGCCAGGTAGGAAATGAAATCTCTGCAAAATGTGAGCTAGATACCCTCTTCTCTTCAATTCTGGGTGTTACATACTCTTTCTGAGCAATGGAAAAGTTACTAAGACATCCCTGTTATACACTGCATCCCCTCATTCATTGGTGAGAGAAGCCGAAGGCTGCCTCCTCCTCCTCCTCCTCCTCTTGCTCCTTCTCCTCTTCCACTTTTTCCTCCTACCCTTCCACCAACGTCTGACTTAATTCGAGAATCCCTGGGGCATCTGGATGCAGGCTTCTATCACATGGCTGTTCCTGTTCTCCCTCTACCAACGCTGCTTCCGTCCCTCACGAGGTGCATTGATCAAGTGCGCTCCTCTCCACAGCATGCCTTCGTCCTCTACAGTGATATCTCAGCCACCAGCATTTCCGGCAATTGCATCCCAAGGCAGACACAGAATGGGCACTGACCAAATGTGTGGTATCGCACTTCTGTACCAGAAAGCCTTAGCCTAAAGACACCGATTGTTCCACGGAGGCAAGTGAAACAGGAAATGTAATGTTCTTCTCTTTCAGTCCGTTACACCCTACAGTGGTTGATACATACGGGTATTTATACAAACAACAGCCTTAATCAAGAGATAAATTCATGTAACAGACATTCAGCTCTGCCCCAGATGCACTTGGCTCACAAAAAGTAGGACCACAGATGAGACTGGTATTTTTTTTTTTCTCATGTTATGCAATGAGTAATAAGGAAATGTGTGGTCGTCAGCGCCTGAATGCCACTTTCAGTAATAGAAACGCCTTCTGGGGAAATAACATTGGTGCCAGGACTAGAATATGGAAGCAAACTGGAAATTATTTCACTTCTTCAGAGTAGTTTTTTTTTTTTTTTCAAGAAAAAAAAAAAAAGGCAGCAGCAATACCATTTTTGAGATCTGACGCATAGTTATTAGAATGAAATGGCCTCTGTGGGCTTCCTTAGCCTATTGCAGAGAAGTCCGGTTTGCTGTGTCAGCAGGGCTAGCTCACCTATGCATGCTGTCACCCACGGCACCCCTTCATGAAGACTTCACGTATTTGTGAAAGTAGATTTCCTTGAGCAAAAGTAAAAGGAAATGTGTAAATTAGAAAAGAAAATGTCTCACAAAAATAGAGTAAGATCATTATGAACATGCTCTCCTACTGATAACAGAGCAAAACAAAAATAGATTATTGAAAATTAAACAAGCAGATTGGGGAGAGAAGCTGAGCACTGAAAATATGATGTCTTGAAAATAAATATGCTTTTCTTGATTTTATATTTTTTATTGTTTTATTTTCTCTAGTGCCTACATTGATCAGTAGTAGCCATAATGAAAAAGACTATAAATCATTTGAAGAAATTTTTCATTTGTTTGTGGTTCGCTGAATCCTGAGTAAAGGAACCTCTCAGAACTACAGGACGAGGTCATAAGAGAGAACACAGCTGGAGAATATGACGTCTTGGCGTTGGGTAAACCGGTGAATGTCCTGGACTCTACATGGAATGTGTGAAAGACGCATGTGAAGTTGACATAGCACAAGCCATAGAAGCTGAGCTGGCAGTGGCAGCATCACCTGGAGCAGTTACCTAATAGCTAAAGTGTGGGCCAGCTGGATCATCGAGCACACTGTTATATGTGGAGGACAAAATCGAAAATCATTTAGTAGACAAAGAACCAGAAAACTGCTACAGGTCCTTTGGTGGATGTTGGCATCAGATGATACCCACGCAGTAAGCCATAGGATGCAATTACATAAAAATAAAATTTTAAACCATAATTGTAACTATATTCAGGGATATAAAGATAAAAACAATGGGGAGGTAGAACTTTTGAAACAAGTGTGATGATATAAGTGGTCCCAGCTATACGGAATGACTGAAAAAGCACAGAAACACAGCCTGGTGGTGCAGAAATTATCTAACCTGCACTAGGCCCTGCTTTAATTCCTAGGTGCACAAATGCACACACATTTTCACCAACTAGGAGTGGATTTTACACTTAAACAACTAGGTGAAAATTTCAAGATTTAAGATGTAATACCTTTTGTAATATTTTTAAATTTTGTATTAGTATGTGGCCATAGTACACAATGAAAACATTCTTCATGGTTAAATCCTGTGAGAAGATTGGGAGAGAAAGTTTTCTATATTACATGGTGGAAGGATAACTTGTATCCAAAAGTATACAGCTTTCTGAGATCCAACCATAATACAAATTGCCTTTTAAAAGTAGCCAGAAGGTAGTACCTCAGCAGCAAACATATTCAGATGGTGAATATGCAGACACAGAGGGGCTGAACATCTCACTTTCTAGGGACCGATAACCATTTACAAGCCTGGTAGTTTATGCAAACAGAAAATGTGTCTTTCACAGTTGGAATACTAGAAGTAGGAAATATATAAGAAAACACTTATCCTGGCTGAGTATGTTTTTTTGTTAAATTTGAAATATTCATTATTAATACATGCTAACATTGTGTAATTATTATGTTTGTCTTGTAGGATATATACATGTGTATACATATTGATCTGCATTTTGATCATTTTTAAAGCACTGCCTAGCTATACTCTCTCCTCGCTTCTTCAGATCTCCTTTTCCATCTGCATAAAGTCTACCTCTCTGTTTCCTATTATCTAGTTTATTTTGCTCTTGAAATGATTTATTTTCGGTTTTTCATATAAGAGAAACCACGTGATTGCTGAGTATATAGTGTAGGGCTGACTACTTGCCTAATCTGAGAAGGGCCCTGGAGTTAGATCCCTAGAACCACAAGAGAGGAAGATTTTGCAGTAGTTCATACAAACATATGTGTCCTATATGATCAAAATATCTCAGCCCTACAGATTTATACTAGAGAAATGTGTACATTTTGAGACTGGGTGTGGTGACAGTTGCCTGTAATTCCAGCACCTGGGAGGTTGAAAATAGGACAATCACTATGAGTGTGATCTATGTAGTGTAACCCTGTAGACCACATCCTAAATACAGAAACAAACAAGAAAAGAAAAAGAAGTGTGCTATTTTCTTCACACAATAACCTTCACTCAGATGTTCATGGCAACTTTATGCATTGCTATCTAAAAGTGGCGTTGGTCTCAATGTCCTAGTGACTAGAGGGTATATACGAAGTATGATAGATTAGAAAATACTTCAGATGAAAAAGAATTAGTTATTGCTACTCACCAAAGTATAGATGACAATTACACTAAGTGTAGGATGTCAAGTAAGAAAACAAATCAACACCAAAAAAGCACTTTGTAATCCTAGTATTAAAGTGTCAAAGTGTCTCAATTTAAAAAAAATATCAGTGAAACATTATCATTGTAGGGGTGACAAAAGGGGTAGACTAAAGAGGGACACAAAAAATGCTGATGTCATGAAGCTGTTGCACATGTCCACCACAGTGACAATCTTCCTATTCTAATAGAAACAGATATAGATGTAGATAGAGATATAGAGCTAGAGATAGATGTAGATGTAGACAGAGATATATAGATGTGTATATAGATAAATAGATGGATAGATACAGATATCTATAATTATATCTCTACATGGATGCCTAAAAATAGTGAATTTTATGTTGCATAATTGGTATCTGATATCTTGCTTGGCCGATGTTTAGTACAATTAGCAATAATTACTTGTTTTTTTTTTTTTTTTCTTTCTTCTTGCTATTTTTTTTTTTTTTTTGCTGACTTTAAATGTTTATAGCTTTCATTTTTCGCAGAATGCTTTTCCCGTCCCCTACCTCCATTCCTTATAACATGGTAAACTCGTTTGATTAGGATGCTTTTTCTCTAACATAGTTAAAATCTTCTCTGATGGCTCCTTGAAGTGTCATGGACTGGAATCCAGTCCATGCCTGCTGCTGCATTAACTCTGTATCTCCCATAACCAGCAGATCATGCCTGTTCTTGATATCTATTCAAGAATCTATGATTCTAATTCCCAAGTACATGAAACCCCAAAGCCTTGTATTGTCATTTTCACCAACGTTTTACTCCCAGTGAAGCACATTTTAGGATGTGCTGGGTCCCTGTTAATACTCCTGTGCTTCATGGAAAAATGTCATCCCTCATCCCATGAAGCATCTCTGAATCTAGGACCGTATGCTGAGGGTTTGTGGACAGAGAGAGAGAGAGAGAGAGAGAGAGAGAGAGAGAGAGAGAGAGAGAGAGAGAGAGAGAGAGAGAGACAGACAGACAGACAGAGAGACAGCGAGACAGAGACAGAGAGACAGAGACAGAGACAGAGAGACAAGAGTGGTCACTCACAGTTGTAACCTGGTTCCTATCTTTTCTGCATTTTCAAACCCTATCGCCCCATTCTTCCCCTTTATGGCTTTCTCAGGAACAGAACCAGTTTCTTTCCTGGTTTCATATTAAGCAGCTTCAGCATCAGCTTACCTTTCTTGGTTACTATTGGTGCCCAAGTCTAGAGTTTCTTACTTTCGACCCTAAGCCACTTCTTAGGTGATCTTCCCTAGCTGATCTCCTTCCCAGGAGGGCTTTCTGTCTTACGGTATCATGACAGCGATCTTTAGCCTTTTTCTGATTTACTACGGTGCATAGCACTAATTTACAAGCAGTTATCTTTTTGTCAGTTTCTTCCAGTATTTCATGAGAGCATCTAGACAAACTTTATCACTCTTAACCTTACAGAGTAGAAGATGCACAGCAAATTTCAATCACTAAATGTAACCATCACAAAGTCTTTTGTACTGTATGTACACTAGTCATTGAATATGCAACAGTATCCTATAGCATTTTTGTTCTTGTTTTGGGTCATATCTTTGTGACATATTCATATAGGCGGGTGTCTCACAAACGTATCCTTACCTCACCGGGTGGAAGACTGCTACACTCCATCCCATATTGACCTCTCTTTTTCATTGAGCTTCATGTATTTTCAACAGTCCTCCAGTATAATGTCTTTCAATGGTCAGTTGAGAAGTTGTTGGTTCACTTAACCAATACTTATTGAGTACTTAGTATTTACTGTCTCTAAACTTATGGCAGAGGCTCTAATAGACAAAAGCCTCTCTCCTTAAAAATTTCATGTTCTACTAGGAAAGCCCTAGAACAGACATTAAACTCATACACATATAACATACAAGACAGTTATACATATGCTATAATGTTTGGATAAGTTTAGAGAAAGGTATCTATAAAAGACATGTAAAAGAAAATGTTTGTGAAAATCTATTATATAAACTTCAGAAAGAACTGACTAAAGCTGATAAAATTCCCTTCTCGTGATCCTTTTATAACTTTATGCATTTGATGTTTCTTTTCTAAACTGCCCTCTTTCTTATTCTAAAATAATCTCACATTTTACTTTAAAACAAAGCTAAGTTCTTCTTTTTCTTTACCAAAAAAGTACATTTTACAGTACAATTTCCTCAACAAAATGAACACAACTTACATTTGAGGCAAAAAATAAATAAAATTGTGCTTGTCACTAATGTTTCATTATTTAATCTCACTTAGATGTTATCTATTTATGTAATAGGTATTTGTTATCTAGCTGAATTTGCTAATTGTACAATATTTTACATTTTCTGAAAAAGGGACCTGGGAGATAGCTCCGTGGTACATGTGCCTGTCTGGCAAGTGCAAGGTCGTAAGTTCAAACCCCAGGTCCTACAAAAATAATAAATAAATAAATAAGTAAATAAGCAAATAAATAAATTTCCTGAATGTCTTGGAAATTGTCCTCAAACATGCACTAGAAATTATAATTGCTACTAATATAAAGTATGTTAGAATAATAGCTCAATATGTTTATGCCTAAAACAAAACCCTTCACATTAATTAGTATTAAATAGATTTATACTGTCTGCTGTGATCAGGAAATGTGTAAGTTTAAACATAAAAATGTAGATGTAACTAAAATATGCATTTGCATTTTACTGAAAGTGATAATTTAAAGAACACATAGTTTTTCATATTAATCTAAAGTTATTGAACTAGCTTTGTTTGCTGAAGCTGCAGGTTGACCTAAATAATGAGAATATGAAACTTGAAGTGTTTCTGAGTTAGATTCTTTGAGAAAAATAAGAATGTTCAAAATGAAATTGAAGTTTAATTTCCTTAATTTCTGGAAATAGATGGTACTTATTTCTAAGCCAACCACAGTGGAGCTCTTTTAATGCAAATGAAGACATTTTCTCTCAATCAATTTTTAGTTTATTTTAGCACAAAATAGACAAGTAAAAAAGAATAATAGGCCAGATATTCAGTCTTCTTTCATGCACCAGAAACAAAGTCCTTGTAAACCATTAGTTGTTTCTTTGCAGGGTCGACAAATGGTCAGACTAAATGAAATCAGGAAATCACTCAGGAGCCTGTGAGCCACAATAATCAGACAAAGAAGGGTCTGAGATCTCTTTGGCAGCGTCTTTTTAGATTAGCTGATTCCCAGAAGATGGAAGGATGGGAAGAAATCCTCAGTGCAGCCTGCAGAGTGCAAGTTCAGGTAAGAGCATCAGAATCATGGCTCCTTGAAGTCAATTCTATTATAACCACTGTATTCTGCATGAGAACACTCGGTCACAAAGCAGGCCAATAAGGTGCCCATGTCCACAGACCTGTTACAGAGCAGACTGGCTATGCCCATGCTAAAAGGTGAGAGCAGAGGACAGCCAGCAAGGAACATGGAAATACATTCTCTCTGGAGTTTTCCAGAAGGCTAAAGATGTTTCTACCTACCTCCTATAGCCATTTTCCCATAGAATGGTGTTAGGAAACATCCAATGGATGGGTAAGTGAGAGAAGACAGGCTGTCATAAATACTGAGATAAAAAAATTAAAAAATAAGCAAATAGAGGTGGAGCATGAAAGGAGACCAAACTCAGTTTCTCCCATTTCTACTCTTGATCTTATGCATTAGCTCAATCACCTCTAGAAACCACGTGAAGACCTTACTTAGATCATTTCTATCATTGTGAATAGATTTCAAGAAAAAAGTAAATCTTTTAATAATATAATTACCCTTGCAGATGGAGACTATGAATAATCTAATATTGCTGCCAATAAAAATCAAAAGCACTGAGCAACGTGAAAGTTTAATCACAAATCTTCCTATCAGTAATTATCTCAAATCACTTCTCCCTTCTTCTGCCAAGTGCCTCAAAGGAAGAAATTATATCTCTGAATTTTGAACTTTTCACGAAGTATTCGATATCTATAGCTGATCAGCAATAGAACCAGATAAGAAAATTTTTGTATTCTAAAACTGCCTTTTTCAGTATGTAGCTAATTATCACCACACCTGCTTAGCATGTGCAAGGTCATGAGTTCCATTCCCAAAACAATTGAAATCGTTTTGTAAGTTAATGTGATCTAACTGCAATGAGGGTACACTTTATCAAAATGGATATAGTTGTTGTAATTTTCCAAATAGAGTTTGTCAATGGTTTACTGTTTGGAAAAGTATCTGGACTGTAGACTGTATGGTAGAAAAAATTTACAGTATGTTATAGGAACCACTAGATACAAAGACATAGATAAGTTAAGCCAAATTGAGCTGGCATATTTTGATAATGATTTTGTTATTATGATGTCAGTTATTTGAATTTGGGCAGTTTTTTTTTTTTCTTTGTCTCATAAAATTAAGCATAGCAAAATCCTCAAAAAGATCCAGCTAAGTTTTTGAAAGCAAAGACATCAACATCTCAGACTCATTTCATGACTACCATTTTATTTGGCAAACACAGTCAACTAGCTACTTACATACTGTTTTCACATATTCTTATTACAAGGAGATGACCTGGTTACTTTCAACTGTACAACTTAGTGGGTCTACTATGGTAGCTACTGGCTTTTCTCTTAAATTTTCAAATGAATAAGAAATACTTTAGATTCATTCTTTTTTTTTTTTTTTTTTTTTTTTTTTTTTTTTTTTTTTTTTTTTTTTTTTTTTTTTTTTTGTCTTTTTGAGGCAGAGTCTCATTATGCAGTTGAGGCTGGTCTTGAGCTCACTTTTGTAGCCCAGGCTGGTCTCGAACTCACATCCGATCCTCTTGCCTCAGCCTCCCAAGTGCTGGGATTACAGGCATGCACCACCACGCCCGGATTTTACATTCATTCTTATAGCTTACTTTAATGCAAAAGTAATTTTTTTGTAGTCGAGTTTCTTATTTATGGACTCAACCATTTCTTTAAAAAATGACACATTGTACTTTCCCTGGTTACCCATGACAGCTCTAAAAGACACTCAATCACTGCCTCAGATGGCTTAAGAGATGTGAGAGAAATAAAGTTGTTATATGGTGCATGTGAAGAACCAGGGAACTGGGTGAGACAATGTGGTCAAATGAATACCCCAATGGTGAAGAGGTAGCTGGGCAATACTCTTCTATGATTGTATTCCAAGTAGAAGGAATATTTTCTGAGTTCAGTCACTATATTCTGAACAATAGAGGAAGACAACCATTTATCCACCATGTAGGATATACATGGATCATAAGAAAATGCCTGGACACTTATGCACAGGACTTGGGCACCTGCGGATTTCAGTAGCTACAAAGAATCCTGGGAAAATCTTCCATAGATGCCGAGGCACAATTGTAATGTGCATCCACTTTCTACTTTGTCTTAATATTAATAGTAATATTTATAATGGTATTCAGAAAAGTTTGTGGGGTGTTTATATTTTATAGGGATCGTTGTACATATTTCCTGCCATAAGCTTGGGGTGCAAATAGAAGTAGACATTCAATTCACTTAGTTTTTGAGAAGAAAATTAGAGAAGGAAATTTGCCTAATGTCTCATAGGTTTAGAGTTGTAAACACCAAAATCCTAGTTCTATGATCATATTAATATAATGACCCAGTTGGGTGACATTTTTATGATCAGAATAGACTTATTGGAGGAAGGAAAGCTCCTATCTGAGAGAGGAACAGGAACGGGGTCCTGAGTGGGTGGTACCCTGCTGATATTTTGGAAAAGCTGAAAAATCAACAAACTAGCAAAGGGCCATTCTAAAATAAAATATAGCCAATAAAATGTTACAAAAAATGTTATTTTCAGTGAGCAGAGATTTATCTATCTACATATTTTGGGGATGGGAGGGTGATTCCTTTCTCTGATTTACTAAAAATTAAAACAAGCCAGATGAAAATCACACATTTAAGGCTGTGATATCTTACCTAATTCATTTTCACTCTAAAATATTCACCAGAAATAATGAGGTGCTTATAATTCATTGGTCTACTTCATCATGGAAAATTATAAATTACTTGTGTTCTTCAATTAAAATTTTCATAGGAAATATACACATTTTTGTCACTTGAAATGACAGTTGCAATCATAGTGCCAAAGATTGCTGCTGAAAGAAGACTTTGACAATAATCAGTTTTGGGTGTTTAGGATTTTAGAAGGAAATTTCAGAAGTTGAGAACAAGTTGTAATGGCCAAATAATTGAGAGAGACAGAGACAGACAGACAGAAACAGAAAGACAGAGATAGAAAAAGGGAGAGGAGAGGAAGGAAGGAAGGAAGGAAGGAAGGAAGGAAGGAGGGAAGGGACGCGTAAAAGTTTTTCTGAATTCTGTTCCACAGTTGAGGACAATGAACAAGATGAACAAGAAAACCACAGAGGGGTGGTTTTCCTCCATACTGTAATCAAAGTGTGCTTCTCTTGTTTTTTTTTTTTTTTTTTTTTTTTTTTTTTTTTTTTTTTTTTTTTTTTTTTTTTTTTT
>PVJA010005430.1:0-59303 GCA_004027025.1 Myocastor coypus
GACCATTTGTATCTTGTATATTTGTATCTCTTGAATCTTTTTTTGTAAAATTGTCCGCTAAAATATTTTGCTTATTTTTAAGCTGTGTTTTGGTCTTATTGAATTGTAGATGTTATCCTTTTATGTAACAATAAAAAACTTTGTATGCTATTAAAAAAAATAAAATAAAATAAAATAAAAAGCTGTCCCATCAGCAGAACACCAGGTATATAAAGCATTCTATGAATTTAATGAAATAATAAAGCAGATGCGATAGATGATAAACTCTTTAAAAATTAGAATTAAAAAATCCTTTCTTACTTATTCTACAAAGTACACATGAAAGCCAACTATAAAGAAACTAAATTACTTCTAATATTTATATCTAATAAAACTCACGGTCAGTAAATTAGTTTTTTATTGTTCTTCTTGCTTTGGTGCAGGGGATCAAACTAAGGACTCTGACTGCTTCCCTGCAAGGTGCTTACGCTGCTGAGCTATCTTCCTGGTTTTAAGTTAGGAATGGAAGGGAACTTCTTGATCCTGTAAAGCACACGGTATCTACAGCTAAAGTATACCTCAGAATGAAAAATGGAACATTCCCCCTCATGGGCAAACAAAACAAGAAAAACTATGTTTAACCACAGGTTAGGTAAAAGCACTTAGCTACAACACTAAAATCTTAATAAAATACAAAAATCTGTAACTACACTTAATAAAAATTAAGAACTTCTGTTCTTCTAAACATTGTTAATGATGAAAAATATATGCCCCAGAATGGGAAAATATATGTGCAAATCACACATTTGGTGTGAAACCCAGAAATAATACAGTATTTCTGGAAGGCAGTTTAATCACTTCATAAAGTAATTTTAAACAAACATGTCTATAACTACAATCATTTATCATCATAGAATTTCTCTTAAAGGAAAAGGAAGCAGAAAAAAACTGCATGTACAGAAGACCTCCAAACAATGTGATGGATATTATCTTTACAATACAATGGATTAGTAAGAACAACTTTATCTGACACCATCATACAAAGCATTACATGTACCAAGAGTGAAGAGACTCTTATTTTAAACACAATTTTTTCATGTTCTTTCTGAACTAAAATTCAGAAATTTTTAGTGTTATTCAACATATACTGAAATGTGGACAACATTTTTCTAACAGTCCTTCAGTCAAATAAAGAATCAAATGCACACAGAAAAGCATAAGACAGTTGCAATTTCAAACTAACTGAGAATGATTTTAAGATCAATGGACTAATTGATCTGGCAGAAGAAATCAAGTCAATAGCCCCTGATAATGCCAGATGAGCTGAAAATCCACTAATGTTATGGACTATTGGACTAAATATATAGCTTCCTCTTTATGCAATGAAAAGAAAGATCTGTACTAAGGATGTTTAGACAAGAAATCATATATCTGCATCTTGTAATCTAAACAACTATGATGAAGACAACATTATGCAATGTATTAACTATTGTAAAAATAATAATAATAAATTTTTTAAAAGAGAAAAGTTTATCCAAAGAAAGAAAGAGAGAGAGAGAGAGAGAGAGAGAGAGAGAGAGAGAGAAAGAAAGAAAGAAAGAAAGAAAGAAAGAAAGAAAGAAAGAAAGAAAGAAAGAAAGAAAGAAAGAAAAGAAATTTCAAGGAAGTTGAACATTGAGATGGTAGCACGGCTATTGTTGAAGGCTTTTAGCCCAATTTATGTTGACAATCAAGAGCAAACAGCCCAGAAGGATGATTTAAAATATTCTCAGTTTCACCAGAAAGGAAGCTCCAATAAGCTGTGGACTGCAAAGATAAAGAGAGGACAAGTCAATTGCTGAGGAACAGAAGAACATAAAAGAGTTAGAGCACTACAAGAAGCTGCAGCTCTCTACCTTTTTTAGTCTCAAAACTATAAAAGTGAAAGACTGAAAGCCACAGAAACCATGTTTCAGGATGGCAGCAGCCAAAACAAATTCGAGAATGGCACTAGTAATGCTATGTTCCATTATGGAAGTACCAATTCAATCAGATTCCAAAACAGTAGCAGCACAGATTTTGTTCCTCAGAATCAGATTCAGATGGCTCAGCAATTCAGGCACTCAGTTTCTATAGCCAAGAGAAAAGAAAGCCTGGCTATTGGTCCACCTGACAGCAGACTCTGGCATCAGCTATATGGCTCTTGTTTGTGGTACATACAAAAATGCAAGAGTTCAGGGGTGAGGAAGGCTTTCAAGTAGAGAAACTTATTAAACAAAACACCCAGGCCCGGTGTATGAGTGACACTGCTCAGGACCCTCCAGATCCCCATTCAACTCAGAGCCCAAGCCTGGTGGGTAAGTGGGACCACCAAGGAACTGCCAGATGCCCATTCCACCCGAGCCAGGTCTGGCCTGTGAGTGAGACCATCTCTGTCAGGGCCTGCCAGAAACTCATTCAACCCAGCGCCCAAACCCTACACGTGAGTGGAACTTCGCCAATCAGACACACTCAATATGGAATTCCACAGCAGAACTCCCTACAGATAGGGTAAAGGCAAGACCCACCCGGCTGATCAGGAATAGAGCATCTTGCTAGAGTAGCACAGCAGGTTCAATGCCAAGGGCTGCAGCAAGAAGAGATGGAGCTCAGCAGCCAGACCCAAGCCACAATAACCTGGATGAGTTTGAATTTGGTACACCCGGACCTGGTGCTAACATAACAACCCTACCAAAGTCCTACACCAAAGGTCAGAAGACAGTGCTATACAAAATGACAAAGAGAAATAGCAAAATGCACTCTCAGACCCCAAATCCACTTGGAACAAATGCAGGAGACAATAGCATTGAAGAAATTGGAAATCACAGACCTGAAATCTCTCAAATAATAGCATCTGAAATAAAGAAACAACAGCAGAAAGGTATAGAGGAAATCAGACCAGAAATAATTTCCAAAGTAAAAAAATAATAAATATAATGAAACAAGTACTAAATATTCCTAAAGGAGACACTGATAAAAGAACAGAAAAATTATGGAATCCTTGAATGAACAATATAGGAAAGACATAGAATGCATGAAAGACTTTCAAATTGCTATATGAGAAATTAAAACCTCAATCACAGGCTGGCCAAACCATTTCAATGAAAGTGAAAATACACTTTCAGACCTTGAAGACACCACTGCAGCAGTGAAAAGGTAAAAAAAGATTTCTTCAAGACAACTAGGATGAAGGAAAAAATAATTCAGCATCTGCAAAATGATGCAAAGACAAACAATGTAAGACTAATAGGCATCAATGAGAAGGAAGGAGTCAACACAATTGATATAAAAAGAATATGGACGGAAGTAATAGCAGAAAACTTCCCAAATATGGGGAAATAATTTGACATTCAGTTAACCAAAGCATATAAAACTCCAAATAACATCAACCCAATTAAAACCAGACCCAGACATATAATAATCAAGATCCCAGAAATGCAGCACAAGCACAGTATACTAAAAGCTGTTAGAGAAAAGAAGCAGATCACATTTAAAGGAAAACCCATTAGAACAATGACAGATTTCTCCAAACAAACCAGTCAAGAAGAACATGGGGCAAAGTACTTCAAGTCTTGTAAGAAAACAAATTCCAACCCATACTGATACACCCTGAAAAACTCTCTTTCAAGTTTAATATAAAAGTGGTACAAAAGTTACATTTTTTGTTATATAGGTCTTATTTTACCTTGGCCTTAACCATTCATCAGAATAGTCTAACCACAAGGTATACAAAGTAAAGCCATATTAAAATGCTGAGCTGTAAAAGGCTCAAGTCAACAGCTTCTGCCAGTTTTACTCATAACTCACTACTTTCATGGACTATTGGACTATATACACAGCTACTTTCTCTTAGTTCAATGACAAGAAAGATTTCTACTAATAGCATTTAGAAGATACCATGTCTGCATCTTATACTCTAAACAACTACTAAGAAGACAACAGTATGCAACGTATTAATTATTGAAACTGCCTACTAACTTGTTTTGAGTCTGTCTCACTGCTATTTCCTTCTCATTAAAATTAATAAAATTTTTAAAAATTGAAATACTTGCATAGCAAAGAAGGGCTACAGAATTTTGTGATGACAAAACCAACCCTACACAGACTACTAAAAAATATTCTAGAGAGGGATTAAAATGACCACAACTCTTTGAAGGAGAATAGAAAGAATCTACCAAATAGGGCAAACAATTAAACACAGGAGAAAAAGAAGTATACAGCAGAAGTTTTTCAATTATTCTTTTGTATATAGCAGCAAAATATTTCCATTACCATACTAGACAAATGGACTTCTCCTGCAACCTACAGTTCATGAATATGGCTTGATCTACAAGGTGGATATCAAGGAAATAACAGTAGCTCAATCCCACAAGTGACAACTAGCCACCAGTAAGCTTCATGGACACTGTCTATATCCATGACATACTAGAACTTTGTGCAATATCCCATTCCCAAACTGTAAGAAGTACTGGTCATATGTTTGCCATTCCATTATTTACGTTAGCTTTTATTCTTAGTAATTCCTTACTATCATGAAAACAATTTCTTAGTTAAATTATATTGAAATATTTAATTTTGAATTAATATGTAATTAACTTTCTCAATATTGTTTAATCTTAATTTTTGTTTTAAGATTTATACTGTATCTTTGACTTATAATCTACTCATGAGACATGATATATTTTCTCCTAGTATCAGAAATTTTAAAAAATATATTTCCATTTCCATTAACTTTATATTGCTTCTTCCCTTTCTTTTATACACACATATAGCAGGTCTTTTTCTTTCTTTCTTTCAGTCCTTTGAACTAATTAGTCTAGTTTCTTATATACTTGCTCTTTTTTTGTCTAATGTGGAATAGAATGGTATTTAATTTTGTTGTTCCATAGCTAATTTTTCACATATATGCTTTAGAGATTGTTTTTCTTTACAATTTCTTGTGCAAAAGGTTCATTTTTTGGAAATGTGCTATAATTTCAATTAAATTGAGAAACTTCAAATCTTTCAATATTTACTACCTACCCCTTTCTACTTTGAGAATTCTAATTATATGCATAGAAGTTTGTTTGATTTGGGCACAGAGTAAAATATTATATGAAATGCTTTCTTCTCCATTTTTATTTTACTTAATTTTTATTGTTATATTTATTTAAGTTTGTAAATAATTTATCTATAATGTGCATTATATTATTAATCTCATGCTATGTATTCATTTCAGAAATAGTTTTCTAAAATTTTCTGTCCATATATTATATCTTTCACATTTCAACATTTGTCTACAATTGTTAATGTTATATAATTATTTATTTTCAATAAAGTTAATAAAAAACTATATTGTATTCTCTGAAAATAAGAAATAAAAGGATTTTTAAAAGAAAAAAGAACAGAGGAATTATCAGTCACTAAGAATGCTGAAGATAGTAAAAATGCCAAAAAAAAACCTCCTCACAAAAAAATGGATAAACTTTCTCAAATATGTATAAAGAACCAAACAAAAAATATATATGTATATATAACTATATATAGTTATATATATGATATATATAGTTATATATACAGTTATATATATATATATATATATGAGTACAGTTATATACAATGGCTAAGATAATTTACTAATACTTTCTGATAATCATTAAAAATGTTTGTGCTTATATTGTTTGACCAATTTTTCATGCCTATATTCTCTAATCTGAGCAACTACTTTGAATATAATAATCATTGTTAATCTCTTTTTATCTTATTTTGAAATTTGATATCACTGAACATGATTTTATCTCTTTAAAATTAAAAAATTGACACACAAATAAGCAAGATATGTAGAATTCTGAATAGCCACGATCAAAATAGATTAATACATACCAATAAAATAATACATACCAAGGCATGTATTAAGATTCTAGAGGGCCCAGCAGATGGCTCAGCAGTCTAAAGCCCCTGCTTAGGAAAGCTTAGGCGGCTTCAGGGACTGCGGTTCGATCCCCGGCAACACATGCTATGCCAGCCCTGCCCTCAGAGCAGGCTGAGCCGGCCATAAAAATAAACAAACAAGGGTTCTGAAACAAGAAAAAAAATATATATTTTTTTTGCCGGGCATGGTGGCACACGCCTGTAATCCCAGCACTTGGGAGACTGAGGCAGGAGGATCAGTGTGAGTTCGAGACCAGCCTGGGCTACAAAAGTGAGTTCAAGGCCAGCCTGAACTGCACAGTGAGACCCTGTCTCAAAAAGCCAAAAAAAAAAAAAAAGATTCTAGAAATTCAGCCAAAGAACAGAAATAGAGAAAACAAACAAATCATCTTTACAGGAAAACTCACTATAATCACATCAGCCTTCTCAACGCAAACCCTCAAGTTAAAAAGAGCTTATGGTGAAGTATTAAAAGCCCTAAAAATAAGCAGTATCCATTCCAAATTGACACATCCTCAATAACTACATTTCAGAATTGAGATACATGACAAAGAACTATTAAAGAAATTAATCACCACCAAAGCAGCTTTCCAAAGTGCTCTGAAGGATAGTCTAGAAAGAGATGAGAAAGACCGCAATTCCAAAAACACCAATAGAAAGAGTCTACCAGTGGAAGTAAACAATTAAGTAGAGAAGACAAATATCAACAGTAAGAAAATAATATCACAAGGATAAGCCAATACACATTAGCCATGACCATCGATGTAAATTATCTCAATTTGCCAATCAAAAGAAACAGACCAGCAGAAAAGATCAAGTAACAAGTCTAATAATATGCTGCATACAAGAAACATATTTAGCACAAAAAGAAATTCATAAAATGGAAATCAGATAATAGAAACCAATACTGCACACTACAGGACCCCAGGAAAGAAGCAAGGGTAGCTATTCTATTCCTGGCAATGTGAACCTCATATCAAAAATGTTGAAAAGAAAAATGGTCACTCTATACCTTTAAAGGGAAAACTCCAAGAAAAAGAGGTAACAATCATAAATAAATATGCAAAAAATACCACTACACTCAACTACCTAGAACAACTATTAAAGGACATAAATAAAAAAAAAAATACAGCAAATAAGGACTAAACACAATTGTAATAGGGAATGTTAATACCCATTGGTCACAGACAGACAGATAAACTAGATAAAAAATGAACAAAAATATCAGAACTAAATTGAACTTCTGTAAAAGTAGACTTAGTAGATGTCAATAAAGTAGTTCACCATACAACATGAGAATATAGGGGACTGGGGAGATAGTTCCATGGCACAAGTGCCTGCATGGCAAGTACAAGGTCATGAGTTTGAACCCCAGTCCCACAAAAAAAAAAAAAAGAAAGAAACATTCCTCTGAGCTGCATAAGGCACATTCTCCAAAACAGATCATATACTAGCACATGATATACAAGAAATAGAAAGGAACTGAAATTAATCCATTCATATTATTTGAGCAAATGCAACAGAATTTGAAACAACAGGAAAAGAAACCTATAAAAATACATTAAAAACTTCAAATTAAATAAAAACACTCCTACAATTAATGTGTCACAGATGATATTAAACAATAAATTTAAACAACATCTACAAAGAAAAGATAATGCTGATGCAACATACCAGAGTGTAAGGCATGCAAAGAAAGTAGTCATAAGAGAGAAATTTAAAGTGGTGAATTTTCACATCAGAGAAACAGAAAGAATTCAAATAAGCTACCTAATATTAAACTACAAACTTCTATGAAAAGAAGAACAAATCAAATCTAAAGCTCACATGAGGGAGGAAATGAAAAGAGAAGACCAGAAATTAAGGCAATCAAGACTAAGAAAATGAGCTGGGAAGATAGCTCAGTAGAGTAAGTGCTTGCTTGTCAAGCACAAGGTCCTGAGTTCAATCCCCGGTACCACGAAAGAAAGAAAGAAAGAAAGAAAGAAAGAAAGAAAGAAAGAAAGAAAGAAAGAAAGAAAGAAAGAAAGAAAGAAAGAAAGGCTAAAAAAATACAAAGAATTAGTGAATGAAAGAGTTCTTTCAAAGACTAAATATAATGATATTCCTTTAGCCAACTTTATCAAATGGAAGAAAAATAAGACTTATATTCATGCAATTACAAATGCAACAGATGAAATCACAGAAGATCCTTTGGGCATTCAGAAGATCATTAATACACCTACTTGAAGACTGTAAACTAATTCAATGGAAAACACAGAAGGAATTGACAGATGCCTAGATATATATAACTTGCCAAAATTGAATGAAGAAGGTACTAAAATTCTAAGCAGTCCAATATCAGCCAATGAAATCGAAAAAACTTATCAATAAAGGAAAGCTCAGGTCCTGATGGATTCATTACTGAATTCTACAAGAAATCTAGAAAAGAATGAATGCCACTACTTATGAAAGTTTTTAATAATATTGAAAAACAAACAATATTCTCAAGCCATTTTTGGAAAATGTATTATCCTAATACCAAACACTGAGAAGGATTCCAACAAAAAATAGAACTACAGGCCATTCTCCCTAATGAACATAAACACAAAATCTTCAGTAAGGTATTAGCAAACTAAATGAAGCAAATCATAAAGAAGAAATTATTCACAGTGATCAAGTAGGATTCACCCCTAGAAGGCAGAAATGGCTCAATATACACAAATCAATACATGTAACACACCATATCAACACATCTAAAGACAAAAATCCCGTGATCATATGAATAGACATAGAAAAAAGCATGTGACAAGGTCCAACACCCACTCATGATAAAAACTTTACAAACAATTGGAATAGGTGGTCTTCCTCAATCTGACAAAAAAATCTATGACAAACTTACAGTCAACACATACTAAATAAACAAAAACTGAAGGAATTCACTCAAAGTCAGGAACAAGACAAGGATATCCACTGTCACCACTCTTACTGAATAACATTGTGGAAACATTAGCCAGAAAGAGAAACAAAAGGAATAAGAATAGAAAAGGAAGAATTTAAACAATAATTATTCACAGAAGACATGATACTCTACATTAAAGACACTAAAATCTCCTCCAAAAAACATATAGATTTAATAATGGAAGTCAATAGCATAGTTAGAAACAAAGTCAACACTCAGAAATCAAAAGCATTACTATATAAAAATTAAAGAAACAACGCCTTCAAAATATCATCCATAAAATGAAACACTTCAGAATTAATATAACAAAGGAAGTAAAAGATTTATATGCTGAAAATTATCGTACTTGAAAAATAAGATACTGAAGGGAAAATTAAAAATGGAATGATAATCCTGACTTATGAGTACAAAGACCCAACATAATAAATATGGTCATATGCCTAAAATTGCTACACAAATTTAATGCAATCCCAATCAGAGAGAATCAATAGGACAGATCGGAAGATCCAAAAACAACTACAAACACACACTGCCTTATCTTTGAAAAGGGAACAAGCATATTCATGGAAAAAAGCCTCTATAATAAATACTATTGGGCAATAACATCCAAAAAGATGAATTACTTAGGAATCAGTCTCACAAAGGAAGTGAAAATTATAGTACTGTGGGGAAAAAAAAGATTGAAGAGGATTTCAAAAGACAGAAAGATAGTCCTTGCTTCTCGAAAAGAAGAATCAACATTGTGAAAATGGTCATACTCCCAAAATTGTTATACACATTCAATACAATCTGATGGAAGTATCATTAGTACAGCTTACAGAGCTAGACAAAGCACTCCTAAATTTCATCTAGAACCAGAAGAGACCCAGAATATCAAAAGTAATCCTGGAAACAAAGTAAACGCAGGAGGCATCATAATCCCTGGCCTGAAATTATACCATAAAGCTACTGTGATAAAATTAGCATGGTACTGACATAAAGACAGACCTCAGGATCAATGGAACAGATGAGAAGATGCAGACACACAACAAATACAGCCACCTGATCTTTGATTAAGGGGCCAAACATATTCACTGGAATAAAGATAAACTCTGTAATAAATGGTGCCAGAAAAACTGACTTTCCATATGATAAAGGCATGTCTATCACCATGCACTAAACTACAGTCAAAATGGATCAAAGTGGTTTTTTTTTTTTCAATACAAAAAAAGTATCTTATGGGACGCAGAAATCATAAAGACCCTTGAAAGAATGGCCATCATCAAGAAGCCAGCCAATAAAAAATACTGGAGGGGCTGTGAGGAAAAAGGAATCCTTCTCCACTGTTGGTAGGAGTGCAGGCTGATACAACCACTATGAAAAATGTGGAGATTCCTCAAAAACCTAAGATCGGAAGTCCCATTCAAGCCAGCCATTCCCTTCTTGGTTATTTTTCCAGAAGAAATGAAAACATCATGCCACAACGATATATGTCTATTCATGTTTATAGCAGTACAATGTGCAACAGCTGCATCTTGGAGGAAACACAAATGCACATTAGTTGAGGAATGGATGAAAAAGATATCCTATTTTTATTCGATGTAGTATTACTCAGCTATAAAAAAGACAGACTCAAGGCTTTTATAGGTAAATGGATGCAATTAGAGGCCATATTGTTAAATGAATTAAGCAAGATCTGCACATGCAAATATCTCACTGTTGTGCTAAAGAACCTGAAAGAATAAATAAAACCTGAAAGGTACAATAGATATTGTGAACAGGAAAGAAAATGTTCAATGGGAAGGAAAAACTGGCATTAGGAAAAGGACAAAAGAGGGAAGAAAAACAGAAATATATATATATATATATATATATATATATATATATACATATATACATATACATATACATATATATACATATACATATATATGTATATATACATATATACATACATATATATATACATATATATACATATACATACATATACATATATATGTATATATACATATATATACATACATATATACATATATATACATATACATACATATACATATATATGTATACATACATATATATACATATATATATATGTGTGTGTGTATATATATATATATATATACACACACACATACACACATATATGTAGGATGGCTTGGATAACTGTACTGGATTTTGACAGGTCTATTGAAAGGAGAAGCTAATGTAAAATTTTTCTCTTTTTTCTTTTTAATTTTCTGTAACTATTTAATCCAATTTTGCATGTTTCTAGCTGGTAACCTAAACAACTAATTTGAGGATAGTATTATGTAATACAACCACCACTGCTCAATTCCTATTATTTTGTTTAGTGAAATTCTGTAACATTTCTAATGGGTTCTTTTGTCATTTTTAGTTTTGTTGTTGTTTATTTGTTTTTGTTTGTTTTCACCCAGCTATTTTTTGTTACTTTTAATAAGAAATAACAACCAGACAGTTTCAAATACATAGTCCAGTATTCTACAATCGTAGTTATGGCAGAACTGACAATGTCAGAAACTGTTGATTTAAGCCTTTTACAGCTCAATATACTTTTTATATATCATGGTTAAACTTTTCTGCTGGGTGTTTAAGGGCAAGTTAAAGCAGGACCTGTATAACAGAACATGTAACTTTTATATCTCCCAAGGTCAGGCACCATGTACAGTGATTTGTAGAACTGTTGTTACTGTCAGCCATCTGGATAAGTCACAGCCATTGCTTGACCAGTTTGCTCTCTGTGAAAGCCAGAGAGAATGTTTTCTCCCTAAGTAACTCTCCTTAGGCACACTATACATCATCAATCCCTTTCCTCTGTGGCCCCATAATCTCCTTGAACAGAAAATTTGGAACACCACTGAGTTATACAGTGTTATACCACAGGCTCTCATGTCCTCAGTCATCACTGACCTTGAAGGGCTAGGGCCAAAATATTGGCTGTTCATATATCCCTTCTTTTTCTCCAATTATTTGGTCTGCAAACTTAAGTTCTTAAGCCTCCAGAAGAGCATGTTAGTGATACTATTACTCTATAACAGAGGTACTTGTGCTTAACATCACTGTCTTTTTTTAATATTAAACATCTTAGACTTAATTTGGAACCAGTATTTTCCATCAAACATTGATTTTCTAATAAATCTCTATAGAATGTGATAAAAGCAGTTACACATTTTTACACAGAAATTTAGAAATGTAAGCATATACAAAATTGTAGCCAATCGATCCTATGGCATTTTTCCTTGTCTCTCACTTCCTTTTAATACCCTTTTTTGTTTTCTTGTAAAACAACCTTTACTTGAGAGAGCGAATAGCAACAACTCACCTACACGTGTAAATATTGTATAGTCTCCCTAGTGTAAGAACTCAAAAGAAGAAGCCAGGCGTGGTGGCTCACGCCTGTAATCCCAGCACTTGAGAGGCTGAGGCAGGAGGATTGGTGCAAGTTCCAGACCAGCCTGGGCTACAAAAGTGAACTCAAGGCCAGCCTCAACTGCATAGCGAGACCCTGTCTCAAAAAGACAAAAAAAAAAAAAAAAAGAACTCAAAAGAAATAAAAATGAAAAAGCATAACACAGCTGAATGGAAATCAAGAACTTAATGCTTAAACAATGAAGAGACTGCAAGCAGAAAAGATAGGAAACAAAGCAAGAGCAAAACCATGTATTTTTATACACAGCATAAATTAGACAATGGTCCTAAGAACCTCCAACAGGTTTTTCACACTAAGGATAACAATGTATAACACTAAAACTATGCTTTGAATCTCTGTCATTCTTATCATTTAGATGTGTGCTCCTTCTAATGTAATTTCAGTTTTTCAGTTTTTATGATTTTGTATTTTTTTAAAAAAATACATACATGTGTACATACATGCATACATACAAACATACATACTGTTGGGAAATTGGGCTTTCTTCATGCCAAAGACTAAAACTAGACCCAGTCTCTCACCATGCACTAAAGTAATATGGACCTGTGCTCTAAATAATAAAACAAAAGCAATATAGTTAGAAGAGAGAATAGATAAAATACTTGAAAACATAAGTGTAGGCAGAGAGTTCATGAACAAAACCCCAATTGCACAGGAAATGCTACAAAGAATCAATGACTACGATCTCATCCTATTAAACAGCTTCTGCACAAAAAATAATAATAATAATAATCAAGAGTAAAAAGATAGATCACAGAGTGGTTAAAAATCTCCATTCTCCTTCAGACAAACAATTAATATCTAGAGCATATAAAGAATTGAAAACAATTAGATTCTCCAAATTTAAAGACCCAGTTCTAAAAAGGGTATCTCTGATGAGTGCATACTTCTCAAAACAAGAAATACAAACAAGGTGGGTGTGGTGGCACATGCCTATAATCCCAGCACTTGGGAGGCTGAAGCAAGAGGATCAGTGCAAGTTCAAGACCAGCTTGGTCTACAAAAGTGAACTCAAGGCCAGCCTGAACTGCATAGTGAGACCTTGTCTCAAAAAATGGAAGGAAGGAAGGAAGGAAAGAAGGAAAGAAGGAAGGAAGGAAGAAGGAAGGAGGGAGGGAGAGAGGGAGGGAGGGAGGGAGGGAGGGAGGAAGGAAGGAAGGAAGGAAGGAAGGAAGGAAGGAAGGAGGGAGGGAGGGAGGGAGGGAAGGAAGGAAGGAAGGAGGAAAGGACAAACAGCAAATAAATATATGAAAAAATGTTCAACATGACTTGTTATTTGACAGATGCAAATTAAAACAATGCTGAGATTCCATCTCACTCAAGAAAGAATGGCAATTATTTAAAATTTAACTAATAACAAATGCTGGAGGAGCTGTGGAGGAAAAGAAACCCTTTTCCATTGTTAGGGGGAATGTAACCTGGTGCAACCACTGTGGAAATCCTTGTACAGCATCTCAAAAAAATTTAAAGTTTGAAGTCTCACTTCACTCAGATATTTCCCTTCTGAGTATATTCCCAGAAGAATTAAAACTACCATACCATACCAATATATGCACACCCATGTTTAGAACATCACAGTTTGTAGTTGCTGAATCTTGTGGAAAAAAAGAACAAAGGCCTTATCAATCTAGGAACGGATTTTTAAAAAGTGTTTCTTTTTATACAGTGGAGTACTACTTAGTCATAAAGAAGGATAAACTTGAGGCATGCATAGGTAAATGGATCCATCTTGAAACCACAAATGAAATAAATCAGACACACATATATAAGCATCACATTAACTCTTTTTTTGTTGTTGTTTTGTTTTGGGGACCAGGTTTTGAACTCATGACCTTGCACTTGCCAGGCAGGCATTTGTATCACAGAGCTATCTCCCTGGCCCCACATTAACTTTTGGTGTAAGAAATGAAACAGGTAAAGACCAAAGTCTATAATAGGTATAGTGAAATAGTAAGAAATGGTTCAAAAGAAATGAGAACTAGACAGTGGTGAAGGGAAGAGGAAAGAAATGAAGAAAAAGAAGGATAAAATAGAAGTAAAGCTTTGTAAGTGAGGAGAGGAAGTGCGGTTCAAGAGATGAGAAAAAAGAAAAAACAAAATATATCATGCATTGGTACAAATTTCCTATAAATGTGGCCATTATATATTGCATCAATAAATTTATTTTTTAAAAAAAGTGACAGTGTCAGGGGACACCTACTTGGGACCCCCGCTCCTGTGCCTCTCTCAGACAGGAGCTTTCTTTCCCTCAATAAATATGTTCTGCTCATTAAAAAAAAAAAAAGTGACAGTGTCTGCTTCAGTAGCACATTGACTAAAAAAAGAGTGACAACTAGGTAGAGTTTCTGAGGAAAAAACTTAGGAATCTAATGATTACACCAAAGCATAATTTAATTTTGGATATGCTTTCAAAAGTTATATACATATAAACAAAGTTGTTTAAGTACTTCAAGTTAGTGAGAAAAAAATTAGTAACAAAAAGTTGACCTACTACAAATTTATAAACCTTATGGGAAATATTCTCTGTATTCTAGATCTTATCCTTAATGCAAGGATAAGTATATATCCCACAGACAGCAGTGGTAATTTTAATGACAGATTAAAATGGTTTAATCTCTATATGTTGTATGCAATTCTACCCCATCACCAAGAAAGTTAACACCTGAATCCCTGATTCCTCAAGATGCTTCATTCTAATGATGGTGAATATTTTGGAGACCAAGTCCCCAAACTCCAACCTAAAACCCACTTATTTATCACAAAGTGCCAATACTGCAATTAAACCTGACGACTGAAGTTTAAGAAAATAAAAATACACATTAACATTTCTCTTTAGAAGATACAACATGTACATCATAGGTTCACTACCACTGCTATCCAAATGAAGCCTCTGTTTTTTAGAATGTGCTCAGAGTGAAACAGACACCTAGAGAGAATCACACCTTGACAAATTACTTCAAATGAACACTGTACCCTTAAGCCTCAATGTCCCTAAACCACAAGGCCACAGTGAGTGCTTCTTTGCTCCTTCCATCTTCTGCAGACAGCAAAATCACATGGAGCACCTAAGAATATACTTTTTAAATGTAACATTAAGAAGCTCACAGAAAAGACAAATAATGTTTATATTCTTAGCAAAGAGACATATTCAAAAATCTGTAATAAAGATGAATATTAAATATATTCCAAGTCATGAAATTCCATTCTAAAAGAGATATATTTGATGTTTTTATTTCTGAATTCTGAAGCAAAATAATGTTAATAATAATTTAAATCAAACTGAAAAGATATACCTTACTTTGTTGTTGACATAAGCTGTTAGCCTTTGAATAGGGAAGTAAGAGGAAAAAGTCCTGAAGACATTTTATATTCTTGTCTATGGCCATACCACCCTGAATGTACCCAATCTCATCTGATCTCAGAAGCTAAGCAGGTTTGGGCCTGGTTAGTACTTAGATGAGGGACATTTTATATTCTTAACAATTATCTGACAATGCCCTATCATTATTTATTGGTGAAACATTCAGCTTGAATTCCTAACATTTCTGGTACTACGGGCATATCACTTCAAAAGTCCTACCTGGGAAGAGACTGAGAAGGCTGACTGGAGATTTGTTGGTATCAATAGTTAGTTTGTGGCTTGCAGTTTTTGAAGGTTGACCGGGTAGGTAGATTAACTTCAAAGGAAGTCTAAATTTACATTGGATAACTCGAGGAATACCTGAAATAATAGAGAAAAATCCAGATCTGTAGATTCAACAAATAATTATTTAGAAAAGCAGTAATTGAAAGTTTTAGTGGCAATTTTCTATTTTCCTTTTTCATTTGGCATAGCTGCAATAACTATACAGTACTATTGTACATCATATATTTTTACTAAAAAGTGCAAGGCAAAAATACAATCTTAAGTGAAGAATAAGCATGAGGTCTGTCTTTAATGGTAATATTATATTTTTTAAATCATCACATTTGCATAGGATACAAATCATTACAGTTAATTATATTCAATCACTAAGTCTTTGAGCTAACATTTTTAAAACCCTAGGTTTAATCCACAATGATCAGGTAAAATGAGTAAAGAGTATAAAGTTTCTATCAAGCAATTCTCTATAACTATATCTAAAATTTTCTTACTTCTTGTCTCAAAATATTTTAAATCTTTAGTTCTTTTTATTTATTAAAGATTCAAATTATATAAATAGTTTACAAAAAAATTACGAGCATGACAACATGATTCACACTACTGAAATTACACTGAAGTTAATGCCAATTTTATGTATTACTATAAAGGACATTACTCATAAGAATTAAATTTCCTCAAGCCATTTTTTTTTTTTTTAAGAATTTTTTATTTTATTTATTTATTTTTTCTTGTTTCAGAACCTTTTGTTTGTTTATTCACTCATTTTTTAATGGCCGGCTCAGCCCACCCCAAGGGCAGAGCTGGCGCAGTATGTGGTGCCAGGGATTGAACCACGGTCCCTGAAGCCGCCCAAGCTTTCCCAAGCAGGCGCTTTAGACCACTGAGCCATCCCGCCAGGCCCCAAGCCATTTTTATTTTACATATCAATTTAACATTCTGAAAAGTTTACAGTCATTTAATTATCAAATTTTTTTCATTAAATAGGCAAGTGAATAAAATAAGTATCAGAATTTTGCAAAAATTTTAATCATTTTTTTAATATTTTGACAGAGAACAAAACTGAAAATAAAGTAAATTAGTTTTTGTACTTAAAGATCTACAAAAGTAACAGTTTAATCCTAGTTTTCATTTTTTTTTATTCTAAAACTCTGTCTTTGACTTGATAAGAAATACAGAAAATCTAACGTAGTTTATATTTTAGAATAATGCATATGACTATAGAGAATTTACAACTTGAAATGACCTAATTGTACTTGATGAATTCAAACATTAACTCTTTATTTTGTCACAATAAAGTCTATGAGAAGTTTAAAAAGCAAAAGCAAACCAGGCATGGTGGCGCACACCTGAATCCCAGAATAGCGACACACCAAGGCAATGTCCCTGGTGTTAGCCATTGAATTTGCTAATGACACTGGGAGCTGGGGCTGACTCCACCCCTAAGATGAAGTATACCTTCCTGCACTACCTATCCACAGCACAGTCAGAGATCACAGCAATCACCAACAAAGGACATATGAGCCAATTAAACAAGCTCTCAGAGCATGGGAAGCATGTTTGTCATTCTCTTCAACATCAACAATTATCCACCAAATTTCACCTAGTTTATCTTTTGCCTATAACCAACAGATGTTACATTCACTTCTCCTGAAATACTTGATGCAAATTGCAACTGGTGCCTCTTGAGATATTTCCAGAGTATTATTTGCAGACATTCTGTGAGGTTTTCACAAGCATGTGTATATGCACTTCATAATGATGAAAATGTTTTGACTCAAAATATTATAGAAACATGATCTTAGATATCATCTAAACCACAAATATCAATAGTACTGCAAATAGTGACAAAACACTATTTTTCCCAACACTAAATAAATTTCCATATATTCTACCTATATCCCAATTATAAAAATGGACCTAATGAATGTGCTTCTGCTATCATAAATTACAACCTCAACTACTAGATTCAGTCTGGAAAGTACAAGGAAATAGAAACCTGTTTCCGTCTCTTCAATTTTTAATGACCAGTATAGCTATAAAAATACTTCAACTTACAATTCTACTTATATCCAAAGGGAAGAAAGACTATATACTTTTTCTAATACCAAATTCTAATCTAATTGGTCAAACAAAAATTTTGCTATAAATGTTCTTCTAAACCCGAACAATGGCCTGTGTGTTACTTGGACCAGGTACTGACTAAATTCATAGTTGAAAGCAATTTAAAATGATGAATAGCACTGGCTTTATATAGTTAAGTTTGTAGATGAAGATTATTATCCAAAATCTGTAAGAACCCAAGCTAAAGTTTTCAGAAAATGAAATAAATGGATGGCAAGCACTAATAAAAATCCAACAAGGGAAGCATACATTATAAGCCCATCCACAGTTCAGTTCAGTTGGTTAATGACAATCACACACGAGGCAGTGGTCTGCAATTGCTAAGATTTGTAATTTTAGCAATTTTTCTCTCCAGGAATTTTAAATCTGTTTCACAGGACATTTGGAAAACATTACTTTGAAAAATGATGACACTCATACTTAATAAAAATGATGGCAGATTGAAAAGTTTTACCATTGTGGAAAAAAAAAGAAATGAAATCTGTTCAAAACCAGATTAAAGAAGTTATACTTTAGGAGGAAAAAAAAAAAGGAATGAACTATTTTGCAGCACTTCTTATACAATTAAAACCCAAGCATCTCAAAATACAGTCTGTATTAGTAGATATGGGTTGACTAGAGACACATTGCTAGTGAGATATACATTTTCTTGAGAAATTTTAGTTTAAATTTGGTTTCTAATTACCCATCAGCTTCTAACTATATCAAGGACCCTAAAACCAAAGATCTATAGAGGCAAACATGGGTATATATATATATATATGTTCATATGTCTTACAAAGAAGGAAAGAATTATGTGTATTTCAGGAGTTTTCAAGGCTACTCATAGAACAGTTTTCACTTGGTTGGAAAGGCTAAACACACTTAATGCTGCCTACTCCTATCTAATTAATAAAACAGTCTATGTATCTAACCAATTCAGCTCTTTGAAGGTTAAGAAAATGAAAATTTTAAAATATACTTTACTAAATCTGACTTAATCATTCAGCACTCTGATTTTGTTTTGTAAGGTCTATTTTTCTTTCTGTTTTTAAAACCATGTAATCACCTGCCCTTCAAATATTCCCTTTCCCTTAACCTTCTAGAGGAAATGGACAGTTGCAACTACTGCAGCACAAATAACTACAAATTATTTCATACTCAGAGACAAAATTCCCACCAAAAGAAAAAGATCGTCTCTTGTGTAAGAAAATTCTGATTATACCTGGCACACCTGAAAGCCCCGGATCACTGTCAAATGGGCACCAGACAGCACTTTAAAATGAAAAAGAACCTATATGTTATAAGAGGATACCTCCATCTGTATAGCTCACATCTATATAAGGCCTCAGGATCCTCCCCAGGACTGCTAGAGTCATTTCTTACTGCAAACAAGGAGCCCTGGAGCAGTAGCAAAGTCTGGTAGCCAGAACTTCCTGACCCTTTCCTGTTATGTCTGGCTGTATCCTGGGCTTCATCCGCAGTAGTATTTCACACTGTCAGTGTCCTGTCACTTTCATGTAGGAATAATGGAGACAAACTCCTGTGGGACAGCATAAACCTCATTTGCTTCCCTTTTCACATGTAGGAGGAAGACTGCTTATCTGCACCACAGCCTGAATCAATCAGGACAATAAAACAAATCATTCACTGAAATATGATGCTTCATGTATATAAGACCTTAGCAGCACCATTTTACTTGCTTGCCTTCTAGGAGCAGATTAAAGATTTCAACTCTGCTCCCTAAAGCTTAATTAGAATTTTAAAATGTATAAGAAGAAATTATTAAAAAGAATTTTGACTTTGCATTAAAGCATTAACATTTTCATAACTTATGATTATTTTTCCTCATGCTTTGGACTGGACTTATAGAAAGGGAATAAACTTCTTTAAGTAATTAACATTATTAGAGTTTTAAAATTTAAAGCTACTCATCTAAATAATAATATATTTTACAAAATGCTTTCCAAAATCTTTGAGTCACATGCCATCTATTTATTTATTTTTTTATTTATCTATCTTTGTGTGTAGTCTTAAGAAATAAAATGTAAGTCTTCATTATTAATAACAACAGTTTATTTGGGATAACCCAAACTCGAATTTGGTAAGTGTTGTGACTTCCATCTAGATGCCTCCCTTTCCAAATGCCTCACACATACATAGTGGAGCTTTTAGAAGGTGACTGCATCACCTGTGTGATACGAGGGTTCATATGTGTGGCACTGGAACAGTCTACCAATTCAATTGACATAGTCCCATATTATCGTTTATGTCTAGTTGTCCCCCAAAACCTTCATGAAAGTCATGGGGTGAACTTTGAGGGTTTGTGATTAACTCATGATCTCCTAGGGTTATGGGTGTGGGCACTACACCCAGCCTTGGTGGACAGCCTGAATGCAACATAAGGCAGACAGACTTGCTCTCTGTTGCCACTGCTGCTGCTGCTCCTCAATTTGCTCTTGCTATTTGGCTGTTTTCTACCTCTGTGTACTGTTGTCCTCTGCTATGTGGCACTCTCCCTTGGAGAAAGCCAAGTATAGACTGAAGTCTCACAAACTGTGAGCTAAATGAAACTTTCCTTCCTTAATTTTGGGTTGGGTACATTGTCCCAGCAAGGAAAGAAAAGAAACTGAGACATTCTGGGTGTGGTGAATGGATTTACTGCAGACTGAAGTCTCCCCTGTGTGTGGGTTACACCAATTAAGAGGTTGGTAGCCTAGCTGGAATATCAACAAAGCAAAAAGAAAGCCTAATGATGCTGTCTCCTGACTGCCCTGTAATGGATTATTTCTCCTCTGTGATGTTCCCCTTCTATGCTTCCCAGCCTTAAAACTAGCCAGCTATGGACTGAAGCCTCTACAAACTGTCAACTAAAATAAACCTTTCTCCTGTTAATTTGTGGATGTGGGGCATTTCGTCCCAGCACTGAGGAAGTAACTAAGATAGTAAGCTTTGCTGTTGAGCTAAACATTTACCTCTACAAAGACATTTTCTATACAAATATATATTCACCTTCAGATTTCAAGACGATAGTTGCTAAGTATCTTGAGGTGTTGGCATCATCAGTATTGTATGAGTAAATATTTCTGTTCTATTAAGCATATAAACTAGGTTTATTATTAATCAATTAGTTCTAATCTAAATTTTGTCTTAATAAAATTATTTTTAGCTAGGATAAGGCATTATATGAGGTCTACTTATCAAAGAAGAAGTAATCAAGATAAGACTTAATTTTGTGCCTACTTTGTGCCCTGATACTACATAAGTATACAGACAAAGATGTATACTTGATTTCTACTCTCAAAGAACTCAAAACTTACTAGGAAAATCTGAAGTAACGAAACTTATTGAAATTCACATTATGACATTTTATAGTAGAATCATTAAAAAAAATGACTTGGGGAAGGATAAGTGCAACACTGACCCAGGCAAGTTCAGGGGGACAGACATCAATCTGTTTGCTTGGTTTTTCTAAGACAACATCACCTTAAATAGTCCAGACTGGTTACAAACTTGTCATCCTTCCACCTGAGCCTCTCACAAAGCTAGAATTACAGACATGTGCCACGGCATGCTGCAAAGCAACCAGACTTTTGATGACAGCCCTCAACAAACACTGTATAAAAAGGAAACGGTCTTAAAAATGATGACACAGACACTCTCATCAGAGAGAAAATTAAGAACACTTGCACAGTAGGAAAACAATTTAGAACTTAGTTACAAACACTTTTTTTTTTTCCTATTCTTTATTTTCACTAAAATAAAATGAAAGACTATGCAGGTAATAACCAATGACTTTCAGAAATAAGTTGTCAATAACACCATTGATGTTTTTCAAAACAGTCATTGTGCTCTTACACCTACCTTTATTTCTCATGACTCTGAAACACTTAAAATTGATAATTACCTGTGGAAATATCTATCACTCTTTCCACAGGACAATCAAGACATTCAACCATCCTAAAGAAGCTTATATGATTAAAATCAAATGGCAGCTTATAGTAATATTTCATTCATGATATAATACTATTCAATTCAAACCATTTTTTTTCTTTATACTTACCATCAGGATTTCGATCTGTCCATAAGAAGCAATGAAAAAATGAATGGGAGAGAAAAAATCCAATAAGTTATCCCCAATAAATGTTATAAAACAAATTTAACATGTCTGCTTAAAATACAAATTAACACACTGGAAAGCTGTAAATGCCCTCCAGTAAATCCCAAAGTCTTCCCCACTGTACAGTCCAAGTGAATAAGCAAACTCTAGCACTGGATTACACATCCTCTCCCAGGAGTCCATGAGTGTTAGTCTACTGTAAATGCAGCAACAGAGGCAAAGATTTATGATCCAGCCAGATACCCACTCAGAATATAAATGGCATTGAATGTTAAACAAAAATAAGCCCAAGAGACAAAATACATATGTCTACTTACTCTTACTTAAAATAAATCCAGTAGAGTAATGTTTGTTTGGGTTTTTACAGTTTGTTTTGCTACTCCTCTGTTTTTAAATATTTTTCAAGATTTCTTTATAATCCAATTTCAACCAATTAATATCTATGCTATCAGGTTCAACAATAACTTATCATCTTTTACTCCTACCCATGGAAAAGCACAGTAACTTTGGCTTGTGTAACCATAAGCTCACAAACTAATTTTAAAATTCTCATGTATTTTAAGCATTTTGTCTACTTACAATTACCAATTTCTCTATTTGAAATTTATTTTTAACCCAGTGTCGTTAGCTTTACTTGAAATTAAGTGAGAGAATCACTTAAAATGTCAGCATTTTCTACAACTACCAAGTACAACTACCAACTACAACTGCCAACTACAACTCCTGGCTATAGAAATGTTTAATTAATGATAAAAGTTCCTTTCTTTTTTTGGCATTTTAGAGAAGGGTCTACAGGGTGTTCAGGGTCTCACTACTACATCAAACTCATAGTGATCCACCTCTATACAGCCTTCAGAACAGCTGGGATTTACAGGCAGGAGCCACCACATCCAGTCTCAACTGTCATCTCAGCATGCCTCAGGGGTGAGTTGAGATTTTGTTAATGATAAAAGTTCTAATGACAAAAGTTCTAGCCGAATATTTCCACCACTGTATTTCACAACTCGAAACAAAAATAAGAAAGGCCAGCAAGACAGCTCAGCAGACTAAGTGCCTGCTTAGGCAAAGCACAGGGACCTGGGTTTGATCCGTGGCACCACATGCCATGCTGGTCCCATCCCCGGGCACACTGAGCCTGCTACTGGAAGGCTGAAAACAGAAGAATCACTAGGAATCCAAGCTGTGTACTGACACTCTGTACCAAATATATTAAAATGAAATAAAACACGGTTCATTTCAGAAATACCCAACTAAGCTCCATGATTCCTTAATTCTTTATGCATCTTTTTCTTTCTTTCTTTCTTTCTTTCTTTCTTTCCTTCATTTTTCTCCTCCTCCTCTTCCTCCTCTTCTTCCTTCTCCTTCTCCTTCTCCTTCTTTAATGTATTTGGTACAAGATCTCACTAGTAGCTTGGACTCACAGTGATCCTCCTATTTTTAGCCTCCCCAGCGATGGGATTACAGGTGTCAGTCACCACACCCAGTCTCTGTCACCAACTCAGATCACCTGAGCAAGCACTAACTCCACTAAACTATCCACCAGCCCAAGTTGAAGCCTGCTTTATGAATGTTATTTAACATGCAAATATTTGTTATTATATAACCTCAGATTCTAAAATATGAAAAATGCTACGTATCATTTCTAGCTAAAAGCAAAATTTTGGGGCGGGGAGATAGCTCCGCAGCACAAGTGCCTGCATGGCAAGTGCAAGGTCATGAATTCAAACCCCAGTCCCGCAAAAATAAATAAATAAATAAATAAATAAATAAATAAATAAATAAATAAATAAATAAATAAAAGCAAAATTTTGATACAATTCAAAGAAAAATAACTTACAAAGCAAGAGATTCCTAAAGACATACCTAAATTATGCAATATCAGATTACAAGGAATTGTCACTGAATAAGAATATTCATTAGACCAACTATAATTATGAAAAGCATTGCCATTTAAGCCTTTTTAAACTAAGAAACTAGCACAGAAATGCTGCAAAAACACCAGCACACTGTTTTAATACTTTATCACCACCTATATGTTTAAATTTTTTAAAGAGGTAATAACAATTAATTCTTATTTTCTTTTTATTTCCTTGTTTCAGAACTTTTGTTTGTTTGTTTTCATGGCCGGCTCAGCCTGCCCTGAGGGCAGGGCTAGCACAGCATGTGGTGCCAGGGATCAAACTGCAGTCCCTGCAGCCGCCCAAGCTCTCCTAAGCAGGCGCCTTAGACCACTGAGCCATCCTGCCAGGCCCTTAATTCTTATTTTCTACAAACCAACTAATATCAAACTGCTACTAGGAAGAATTCATAGGAAAAAAAAAAAAAAAAGAAAAAAGAAACTAATTGGACTCAACTAAGTTGAAATTTACTATAGTTTGATCTCTTCTGGACTAAAGACACCTTTTAAAACCTGAAGAATTTTTATTCTAAAAATACAAACAAAATTTTAATGATCTATTCTTAAGTACTTTAACATGTAAGATACTAAAGAGATTTTTTAGTTGTTGCTTTTGTTGGGTACCAGGAATCAATCTCAGAACCCTGTACTTTGCAATCAGGGGCTTATGCCACTGAGCTATCATCCCAGTCTGGTAATAAGGAGTTTTTTCAGTCATTAAAAGCACATCTATGGGGCTGGGGAGATAGCAAAATGGAATAAGTGCTTGCTTGGCAACCATGAGGTCCTGAGTTCGATCCTTTGCACCACAAAAAAAAATAAATAAATCAATAAATAAAATAATAAAAAAAATAAATAAAACCTTGAAGGCTTGAATGTTAAAGTAATACATACTTTACATTACTGCTGTAATACTGAAGTAATCCATAGTACTCTTTTTTGCTATTGTTACTAACTGAGACTAATGAAGTTGAGTTGGGTAACAGTTATCTAGTGGAAGTAAAAATACAAGATCTGTTATTAACTAAAAAGAGAAAAACAGATTCCTTGTTGCTTTCTAACTTGGGCCTACCATACACTGTTTCTCTTCTATAATGTCTGTCTGCTATGCCACCTGGCCTTGGATCCAGAAGATTATGGACTGAGCTTTCTACATACTAGGAGTTAAATTGACCTTTTACCCTTAAAAAAGACAGGAAAAAGAAAGAGGAAACCAAATGTTATCCACGGAAATCAGCTAAACAGACATATCATTAACTACTAATAGCACATAAAAGCAATCAGAAGATACAAGTTTTGATAGGAGAAAAGAATATTTTAATTTAATTAAACTTCACACTATATTTTCCCACATGAAGCACATCATCACTTAACTCATAACTCTGATAATTTAAAGAAATGAATAGGCTTATAGATTCTTCAACAATTGTGTGTTTACCTGTGGGCCGAAAATAAGAAACAACAGCATTTCCTTCCAATTCAGATGGTGCATAACTTCTTTTGAGATACACTGAAAAGCCTACTGTGCTAGTCATCTCTGGTGCTATAAACAAATCAGAAGCAATATAAATTATATAAAGCAAGTATCATTAGCAACAGCTAATAGAACACATACTTCGTGCCAGGCATTGTCAAGAGCACTTTAATTATTTTAATTTATAAGTAATGTATAGAATCTTCACAGCAACCCTGTAAGATGAGTCACTGCTGCTCCTATTTCTTATGCACGAGAAAACCATGGAGCAGGGAGATGAAGGAGACTACCCAGGTCATGCAGCTGACTCCAGAGATAGAAAGTGACTTCAGAAAAATGCACCCAGCACTCTAAACCACTGGTCCTCTTGACTGAGAGGCACAGGCAGAGAAGCTCTCACATAGAAGGCAAGAGAATTTAGAGGCAGCACAGCACCTTGTCATAAGAAGAGCATGCTGCAGGCCAAAGGAGAAGACAGAGATGAATATAGAGGTAACAGCAGCACTCAGTATACTGTGAACACCCTCTAGCAATAGTGTGTGGTCTCCAACCTGCACTCGAGACCCACAGCACTTTTAACAGGAAAAACACCATTCCGGGCATGTTTTACAGATAAATTGGAGTACTGTTAAAAAATAAATAAATAATTGAGAATCAAATGATTGCCTATCCCCCAAAAAGTTTGTAGCAACTAATCCTTTATTTGGTCATTCAAGAAGGAGTATGGATCAAGGTCCTTGGAGCTGCTGAACACTCACTTAAGAATAGGTTACAGAGGGGAAAAGGGCAGATGTGTTCTTTTGTTTTGTTGTTTTGTTTTGTTTTGTTTTGTTTTGTTTTGTTTGTGGGACCAGGGTTCAAACTCACGACCTTGCACTTGCCAGGCAGGCACTTGTGCCACGGAGCTATCTTCCCCAGCCCACAGATGTGTTCTTAACTTCATGAATGAAGCAGAATCCTGAGCAAAAGAGCTTTCCTACCCACATAGGCACACAAACACACACAATATGAAAGATGATTCAGTGATCATATATAACAGGACTGGTAACAACCTGGATGTAAGTGACTATAAGAAAAAGAGACTACAAAAAAAAAACCTTTCTAAGAGTTTCCATTTACAACATGTCTATGTCTTCTACTTTACGCAGTCATAGAATCTAATAATTTTCTAATTAAACTTTTAGCCCTGCACCAGAGAGAACATTATCTTTTATGCCAATTCACATAATTGTGGGTTCAAGTAACTACTAACAAAAATGTGCCCAAAATTATGTATCAGTGAGGGGCAAAGTTTAGACATAAATTCAGGCCAAATCTAAAACTAATGTACTTTAAAATGTTGCTGATTCAAAAGAAACACCAATAAAGAAGGCCATCCAAATCACACTAAAATACAATAATAGGCCCAACTACATTTAAAAAGTATTTATATGTATGTAGTCTTAAAAAATAATTAACAGAATGTCTATGCTTGTTACTTACAGGGAAAATACAAGCAAAGCAGCTCAAACATTGATTTCAGAAAGATCTCATTTTCAGTATTTAAAGAGAAAAGTAACTGGGAAATAAGCATACTACTATGTTTTTTCAGTCCTTGCACCATGATAAATTTCAAGCCAAAACAGAAATCTTACCCATGAAGTCAAAGCTGAAGTGATCACAAGTCAGTGCTAGTGGTGGCTGCACATAGATTGACAATTTGGCTTTCTGCAGAGCCACTCGGCTCTGCAATGTAACCTATGGAAATAGAAAGTTTCATTAATTGAAAATTATATTCATCCTATATAAAGACTTTTGTAACTACTTCAAACATCATTAAAAAATAATTAGAAAAGCTAAGATAAAATGAAGAGCCACATAACAGATGGAAGATTAAACAATCCACATATTAGAAAATAGGCAAAAGAGATGAACAGACTTTTCCACAAAGAAGATACAAGAAGGACTAATGTACAGGGCAATGATAATCAGCATCTTTAGTCATTAAGGATAAAACAACCAAAATCACAATGTTCTACTGCCATGCAGGCATTGAAACAACTATAATGAAAAGGGCAGACAATGTGTGTCAACAAGGAGCTGCAAGAAGTTGTTGCAAATAGGAAAATAAAATAATACAGCCAATGAAAAGCTTTGGCAATTTCTTAAAAATCTAAACATTAGTTTACCATACTACCTTACAATTCCATGTCAAAAGAAATGAAAACATGCCATCCAAAAACTTGAACGAACGCCCATAGCAACATTATTCATGATAGCCAGAGAGCACAAACAATGCAAATGTCCAACATGATGAATGGATAAACAAAAATGACATCTATATAATAAAACAGTATTCACCAAAAAAGAAAAAAGTTATGAAGTATCAATGTATGCTACAATATATGTGAGCCTTGAAAATATTAAGCTGAGTGAAAAAAGGCTGGTTACATAAAACTACATATTGGGGCTGGCAAGATAGCTCAGAGGTCCCAAGTGCCTGCCTTTTGATCCCCAGGGCAGGCTGAGCCAACCATAAATAAATAAAGTTTTTTTAAAAACACATATTACTTAATCCAAATATATGAAAAGTGTAGGTCAGGCAAATCGATAGAAAAATAGATTAGTAGCTTCTTTCAGATAGGACGGATGAGAATGATGGCTAACAAGGATGGTATGTCTTTTACTACAGAAAAAAAAATGTTTTAAAACCAAGTTATCCTATGCAGAATTGGTACCCCTATTATGCAAGCAGACTTAGTCACTGGAGTGTTTAACTTACGTGTTATGCAAATTACATCTCTATAAAGCTGTTGAAAAAGTTTTATCAGAAGAAAACTCTTCCTTTGTGGCTACTGAATATCTACATCAAGAAATAAATGTGTTCACTCTTTTTGCATATATACTTACACTGTCATGAAACAACTGTCTTATCTAGTATGTGTATATTTCCTTTTAAACAAGCTAGTTATTTTCTTATGATTTCCTTACTTAAATAGATATCTGTCTAAGCACATTTTTCCCCCCTGGACTTTCACAAAGATAGACAATATAACCAGTTAGAAAATACCAAAGAATAGTAACATTGACTGATGTATTTCTAAAGTAGTCACATTTCTAAACTGGTGCTCCTGTCTGTGATGTTAAGAAAAAAACATCCAAGCCCAACAGCACTTAGGCAGTGCTCAAGGGCAACAGTTTGTCTGGGGAATATGACAAGTATGGGCTCAGAAAGCCAGGATTTCTCACTGTGACTTAGGGAAGAGCCTCAACAGAAACCAACAGACCAAGGATCTTTACTAGGCCACAGCACTACAGTGTTATTTTTAGGCCATCAAAGAAAAGCTTAAAGGCCTGACTTGCACCAGTCATGCGCTCTTTGGATTTGGTCCCATAAAAGTTTCAGCCTCTTTGTGTAGTCTCTTTGAGATAGCTGTGACTTGTGTGGCAAAATACACAGCACAATCACCAGTTTGAGTAGGGTCACAAAACCAAGTCAGAATCTGAGACAGACTCAAGTATTGATATTTTTATAGTAGCAACCCCTCATCCCAGTAACTCTTACACCCTGAGTAAGAGCCTCTTGTGTGTGGTAGTACCTTCACTCTGCAACAGGTCAGGCTACTAACTAGAGTCTGCTATATAACAGAGAGACATCCTAATATGAACACATGCATTATAACGACTCTTCTCTTTAATAAAATGCATGTATCGCCTATTCCTCAGCATAATGATGTCTACTTAAACACAATCACAGAATATTACATTTCTACAAGGGGATTTGTACTTGGTATAAATGCACAATCATAGCTTATTGAATCCAATACACTGGGCACTTCTCAAACACCAATCAGAGGGATGTGACAAAAATAACTACTATAACAAAGGATAGTTGTGCTTGAGCCAAAAAAAGAGTTAAAAACCTGGATAGATCATAAATCTCACATTTAAGAGGAAAATAATTATAGACTATTAAAACATAAAATGTTAATATAAGAATTTTCCGTGGCACTTTCTACTTCCAACAAAATAAAATATAAGCCTTAGGAAATATAATACCAATGGTAATATATTTTCTCTTACATATATATATATATATATGTATATATATATATATATATATATGACTTGAAAGACCAGGTACAAGCAACCACTTCACCTTGCTGCTGGAATCAGTAGTAATGCATCATGCACACATACTCAAGGTAGTCATATCTCCATTTCTTCAGAAGAAATGAAAAATTTTTTTCTCAATTAACAGAATGTATTATGATGGAAACTTACAAGGTTATATATCTTGCCTGCTGCTGCTACAAAAGCCCATGAGAAGAGAAATTCCCAGCAGAAATGTATGTAGAAACTGTCAGACAGGTTCAGGAAATCACTGTGTTCACAGAGTGGGTCCAGCCAGTTCTGTGCAACCAGGGTATCCTGAATTGTTTTTCCTGCTTTCATACTGGCAATGAGAAAATGCTGTGTATCAGGCATTCTCAAATATAGTAAATTCCACTAATGGAGGAGAATATTCCAGCAGTGTCCTGCCACAATTTTAAGGTAGCTAGGAAAATCTAAGACCTGCACAGAAGTGTGTTTACCTGTGGCAGTCTTGCCTGGCTGACTGGCCTTGAGTAGGGCAGCACAAGCAATGCTATCTGATTTCGGCACAGGATTTCTTTTTGCCATTTACAGCATGCACCTGAATTATGTTGTTATGTGCCCAAACAATATCATCACACTGAGAGGTTTCCTAACACAAAAGTATACATCATTCATGGAACTCAGCAGTTATTTTTCTTTTTCCTTACATATTTGATTTCTTGGCACTAATTCTTTTGGAATCACAAAAGCATTAACGAGGTAGTGTTTGATTGGGCAGAAGAAGGGAAACTGGGGAAAGACCACCCTTGTTTACAGTGGCAAGAATTCAAAAAAAATTAGTTTAGAAAACTGTTACAAGACTGGGCTCCCTTCAACTCTGACCAAAGAGCTCCACACCTGGGTCACCAGCCAGGCCCAGGGGATGCCAACACAATCACTGAAGCCTGTGCTCTGTCGAGCTCCTCCAAGGGAAGCAGCCCATAATCTAAGAACATAGAAAGCCTTGTCCAAGTTTTGACAAAGCGAATAGCCAAAATCCACAGCTTTTCCTGGCTTCTCTGGTCCAGGCAGTGATAAGTATTTTCAGCTTTTCAGCTTAATGACATGCGGACTGATCACCACACTTTAGTCTAAATGCCTTCAGAGGGTTCTGCTTTTGATTTCTAGCTCTAAAATTCTTCAGTCATGGACCTAAAGGCCTAACCAAAACCACATCCTTCAAATGCTATTTTTCCAGAACCATGAATTTGTCACTACTGTACTTTGTGGCTTCTTCATTTAATACCTTCTTGCTATAAATATATCCATTTAGACCTAATGTTACAGCAAATAAATGGGTGGGAATTCTATTCAAACACACACATAACCATATATAGAAAAGGGGTATTACAAGCATTCATGTTCTTCCCGGTATCATTTCACAGTCTATCCCACATGACGCCTACCATCAAATGGCTGGTCTGTTATAAATGAAGATGACATGATTTCCTGATAAGATTTAAAAATCTTAATTTTTTTTCTACAGCAAAAGTCTAGATCATGTTACATATTTAAATAAAGGAGACAGTCATAATAATTGCTCCTATTATGCACATATTACCATAAATGCAACATGTAGATAACAATGACAGTTTTCCATTTGCTACCAACAGCTGAAGAAACTCTAAAATTCCAAGCATTTATTTTACTTTTTATAAACTACTGCTAGGGGAGCAACAGTGACAGACGTGATGAAACATAACAAGGTTTGCACACAGTGCCCTGTCAACCTGGTACAATACCTTCACTGTGATGGAAGGCACAAGGTCGGTTCCGACATCAGCATCAGTGGCTTGCTGTAGACCCAGAATTGACAAGGGAAGAGAGGAAAGAATAATTTCAATATTATTCACCAAGAAGTCTACCCAGTGGTACAATATGCATTTGCCCCTACTGAGCATGGAAATTACTATACAAAATTCATCCCTAGTAGAAAACTAAGAGTCAATGTGTGTCACCTATGAAAATATAATAGTGAGTCTCACTGTGTACAATGAGTATGTAGTAATTAAAATGAAATAAAAATATTCTACAAGTCATCAAAGACAGTCATTATGGCTTTCTGAATACCATTATATGAAAAGATATAAGCTAATCTTCAAAACTCACAATTTAAAAGGAAGGCATTTTATCAATCCATTGTAATTCTCAATTTACTTAAATGTTGATTTATTAATTCTACTAATTCATTCTTTATATTATGGGGATGAAGCTCTCTCCTTATATTTTCTAGTTAAACCTTATATTATGCTATTATTTTAGGTGTTTGTATTTTTCAACTCCCAAAAGATATGTTAGACTCAGATTAATAAGAAGAATAGGGCTGGGGAGAAAGCTCAAGAGTTCTAAGCACCTTCTTGGCAAGCACAAGAAATCAGGCTCAATCCCAAGTACCATATGCCATGCCAGCCCGAGAACCCCAGGCACACTGTGCCAGCCACCAAAAGTGGATATGACAGCACATATCAAAAATCCCAGTGCAGGTGGGAGACTGAGACAGGAGGATCACTACCAGTCCAAGCTACATAGCAAGACCCAGTAACAAATAAATCATTAATTAATTAAAATGTTTTTTAAAATAAAGACTATAAGACATACAATTAATGTTACAGGGACTGAGTACCTTACACCTACAAATTGAAAGTGGGGCACACTTTTTATGCCAGTGTATATCATAAACTAACCCAATACACTCTCTTTAAGTATCAATTTGAGTTACCTGATGTCAACTGAAACTTTCCATAGAACTCATAGTACAATAAAACAAATATTCCTTATAACTTGGGGGAAAAAAAGAATGGTATGAAATGACAGGGAATGTTCAATCTATGACAGAATAAGACCAAGGGCTAACATAATTTCTAATAACACTCACATAAATTTTAATGGAAAAATGCATTAAAAAATTTTTAATTAATGGAAAAATTACAATTATAATGTTTCCAACCAATGAATCATATCTACTGCACTATTTCAAATTTATTTTAACTCAGAAAAACTAAGCCATTCTAAGCAATGAGGCTCACTATGATGTAAAGAGCATTAGCAGAACTGAGAGTTGAGAGATTTCAATTCTGCTTATGGCACCAAAGCAAATCGTATCTAACTAAACTCCAATGGAGTCAGGAAGATGTAACAGCAATTCTTATCTCCTCTACAAAAGATACCATTCTCAGACAAATCATATTTCTGTTTTTGAGATATACGATTTCATAACAATAACTCAAAATAAAATATTAATCCAAGCTTTCTGCTGCATTACTACATTAGCTAAAGTCCAGGAAATATTTCACAGGAAGCTGCCACAGATCTAGAAGAGAAACCAACACCTCCTGTTTCCTGCTCTTTTCAATCCACATCTCAACACCTAGATCTTTAGAAGGCAGTAATGCTTTGGGAACATAAATGATAGCCAGAAAGAAATGTCCATAAGAAGACACCACGGCACCACAACCACATAAATTTCTGTGCTAATGTTTTCCACTGGGATGAATATGATACTCCTTAAAAATATTTCAAGGAAAAAGTAACAACACAGGGAAAATGAAGCTGGAAGGAGACACCTAGTTAAAAGGAACCAGCATACCAGGTTACCAGCAGGAAAGCATACATTACAGTGTAGCACTTCCACATAAGACCTTGTCTTATCAAGATTAAAATTACTCCAAGAAACACAGAAAAGGAATTCCTCTCCAAACAGCCTTGGTTTAAGAGAACCAAAAGAAGAAAGGAAAAAGAAAACAAAGGAAGAAGGAAAGGTTGCTTATATAAATTGTCCAAAGATGGGGGAGTTCATTTACACAGCAAGAAAATGTGTGTGCATTTGTTACCCGCTAAGCAGAAATGCTCCCCTAAGACAGCTTCCTCAGGGAGCAGAACACCTGGTGAATGCTAAGGAGCCAGTCCAGAGCAAGGATGCACTATGAGAGTCAGATGGGTGACATTTCTCATGCAGAGGCCAACTTTTTCCAAGTATACCAAACTTACCACATTAAAATAATGATAGCATAATCTTTGTCACAATTTGAAGACACATGATTATATTATGCCCTAATACATAAATATCAATGACAGGGCAATGTGAATATGATAGCAGTTCTAAATATGGCAAAATAAGCAACTTCAATCACTTCCCTAACCGCATCAACTTTGAGCACAGACACAGATAAAGTTGCTAAATTTTGCTCAAACCTCAGACCGGGCCAACATTCTCAATCCAAAAACCCAACAAGTACTTACAAAGACTGAACAAGGAGATGGAATTGAACAGTCCCCCTCACCCTTCCTGTCTCTGTTTTATTCACTCATAGAATAAAAGGTACTTAGCACCCATATGTTATCAGCACTAAGGACACAGCAGTGAACAAGACAAGTATAAGGTGTAGATGCTGATAATGTGATAATGATGATTCTAGAGGATATAAAAAGTAATTTAGTGACAAATATGATAATGTAACAATTCAACGAAACATTTTATTCTTTCTCCCATTTTGCCAATGAAAACATTAATTTGGGTCACAGAGACAGAAACAAATGGAAAAATAATCCCTGAGGCAATTATTTGTACTTTCAAAGTACTTTACTATAACCATAATATATTAAAATGATAAATCATCAGTCCCCACACTAGGCCATTTACAAACATTATTTCACTACACTTTTTATATACCTTATGGGGTAGGTGCTAGTTTTCTACCTTAGTATTACCTCAATGCTATGGTGCTGAGAAGCTTTCTTTTTTCAACAGGTAAACTCAACAAGGGCAAAACACTTTACTAGTAAACAGAAATCCTGTCAAAAAGCTAGTAAGGATAGAACTACATTTAACCCAGAAAGTCCTAGCTTCAAATTTGTTCTTTTCTGAAGTTTCCATTGGAATGTCCAAGCTTAAGGTACTACATTTTTATCTCAATTTTTATCTCAACTATGTAAATATACCTACAGACACTGAATCAACATTTGGAGAAACTGCAACAGAAACTTTTAAGTCATCTTCTCTTTCAGTCATCGGCCAAACACCTGCAATTTAAAAAAAAAATACATAGGTGCATATATTTAATCATAAAATCAAAACTAGTGTCCTTATTTATTTTTATGTATATGTTTGTCTTAGGGTTTGAAAGATGGTGGACAACATAGACCACCAACAAACGACCAGCCACTGAACCTCATCAGACTCAGCCTCGATGAGCAAATCTATGTAAATATGATGAATAGCTGAGAGCTTTGAGGTAGATTACACATTTACGATCAACATTTAAACATGATATTGGGAGATGTGGAAGAAACTGTGACCACTATAGAAACTGATGAAGAGACATATGAGGTGGTACACAAACTAACAAAATATCCTAATGCTGTTTGTCCGGGGAAATGGTGTTGTGGCTAGTTGCCCCTCCACTCAGAGCTGGCTGAAATGGAGAATTTGTCCTGTGTGGTAACACTGAGCTGCTCAATTGCACCAGACATTCAGGGGACAAGGCTGCACACATATTGATACCAGGGGATAACTAGAGGATTTACGTAATGAAATGACTTCATTACAAAAACCTTATCACATTTTAAGTTACGTAGTATTTTGTTTCACTTTTAACTTTCTACTACACATATTCACCAAGATGCTGAACTCTTTCAGGAGTTGGTTTGCTCTGTCATTCTTGCTGACAGTGTCTAGTGATTTTTTCTTTAAATTAAACTTGATGTTTCCCTTTTAACACACACACACACACACACACACACACACACACAAATGTTTGTCTTTAACATATAACAACAAGCAACATCAGAAACACAAATTGAAAAAATTAATGAATTACAGCTAGGAGTAATGATGCAGCCCAGCACTCAGGAAGCTGAGGCAAGGAGCATTGCCATGAATTAAAGGCCAATCTGGGCCACACAGTGACTTCAGGGCATGGGATACACAGCAAGACCCTGTCTCCAAAAAACAAAGGTATTGCAGAATTAAAAGTTTGAAGTTCCCCACAATACTATAAGAAAAATTGTCTTTTTTCAAACATATTAGTTAAGACTTCAGCCATAGACTCACCAACACTGATAATTTCAATGCTCTCTCCTTTACTATCATTGGTCAAAGCCTGAATTAGTATATCTCTTTTGAAGGTAAGTTAGCTTTAACCATGAGCATGTAAAACATACATATCTTGTGATTTAACAATTCTACTTCCAAGAATTTATCCAACACTCATACACATGTCCAAGGAGGTTATTTGCTATTATTTTTTAAATTAAAACAAATACCAGTATCTATTCACTGAGAAATGGTAAAATAAAATGATACATTTGTGAGAAACTAAGAACATTAACCTGAATGTACTATAAAATAGATAACTTTCTTATTATAAAATTTTTCTCATGTTAGTTTTATAAATTAATGAGCTCCACTGTGATGTTTCCATTATACATATATATAAAATCTGAAAAAAATATTCCTGTAAAGAGTGAGCCTAGTATCTGAGGTAGAAGGAGAGTCTCTTTTCATTGTGTGTGCTATCACTCCATCTCAATCACTTTCACCATAGGCACTGCTACAGTTATCATACAGCTTGAGTCTTTCCCTGCAAGTGCAGAGCTGGCAGCTTGACCTCCAGTATGGGGATGTTAAGACCATGAAGACTTTGAGAGCTTGGGCCAGGTGGAATGTCCTCAAGTCTCTAAAGACACTGCCTCTGGAAAGATGATCTCATTCTTATTGGACACTAGTGAGCTCTTGCAAGTGGAGGAGGGTCATTAAAAGGGTTGGTCCACCCCATAGGCCCACATTCCTATCTCCCCCTGTGACCTCTCCTTCTCACAGACACCCCAGCCACTGTGGTACCATCACCCCTGAGGTCTTCACTAGAAGCCACCTGATGCTGGTACCATGCTCTTAAACCTCCAGACCACAAGTAAAATCTGTTTACTTTATAAAGTATCCAGCTCTAAACACTTGGTTACAACCACAAAAAGAAGAATATGATTGGGGAGATAGCTTGACACTCTAAGTACCCCCCTGGCAAGCACAAGGACCTAAGTTTGATTACCCAATACCGCATGCCATGCCTGTCCCAAACCCAGGCACGATGGTGAATGCCTGCAATCCCAGCCCTTGGGAGGCTGAGACAGGAGGAATACTATGAGTCCAAACTGCATAGTGAGACCCCATATCAAAAAAAAAATCAGAGTAATCTACAAATCTACACATGCTGCTTTCATAATCTTAAATATGCCTTTGTTGCATAATGAGTATTATAAGCAAGTTATGTTACTTGTTCATTGCTGTGACACTTGACATGAAAAGCTCAGAGGAAGAAAGGTTTATTTTGACTCATAGTTTCAGAGGATTCAGTCCATGGTTGGCTCCAAGGCAGAAATGTCATGGCATGGAGGTTGGATCATGACAACAGGGGACAGCTGTTCACCTCTAGAGGGTCGGGAAGCAGATAAATGATGAAAGAGCCAGAGAAGTAGGAACTAGGAAAAATACTGTCCCCAGATTCATACCTCTCATTGGCTTTTTCTAATGAAGCCTGAGCTCTTCTTTCCATCATTCCCTGTCTCATCATTGAGTAGACTCATCAAACAATGAAGTTAAAGCCCCCAGGTCCAATCATTCCTCTAATTCTTGCTGCATTACATATCAAGCCCTGGCTCTATGAGTCTTTGGGGGACACTTTATATTTAGATTGTAACAACAAATAACAGATACCTGAAATAAATAACATAATTTATATTTATGTGCATATATGTGTATCCATATATATGCATATGTGTATTATATACCTACATCAGATAACTGGCTGCCTACCCAATATAAATTCTTTCTCCCTCCCTCTTTATAGCAGAGTCCTAAGTTTCTTACAATACTCAACTCCATCTCAGAGAAAACTACCTCCCCGAACCTCCAGGATTAAATCCAATCATAGTCATCCCATGTCACTGACATTAGTGGTTTGGGCATGCACATGAGTATTAGTCCTGATAAAGCAGAGGTAAAGAAAGACAGGAGGGAAAGCACTGGTGCAAGCTTCTGGGAAAGTGGTTCCTCTCTACTTAGAGGGAGACTTGGAATATACATACCTCTTTCCAAAAATTGTATCTGCATTCCAGACCTGGAACTGCTTAGGTCTCCTTGTGACTCTAAGAGAAATCATCTCCACACTGAGAATAAATAACTAAAATGGATGATGTCACATGAATAAGATTTTACTTTTTCTCAGTAACTAAAGACAAAATATCTAATACCCAAAGGCAAAGGAAAAAGGTTTATCTAGCTCACAATTTGTAGCAGTTTCAATTTCTAACAGGCTGACTCCAAGGCAGGTGGCACAGGGCAGCAGGGAACTGTTCAGAGTGACAGAAGATAACAAAACAAGGGAGAGAACTTTTCATGGCAGCCAGAAACTAGCAAAGCAGCAGAAGACTTTAACAGCATTTTTCTGCCCATTTTATATTCTATGTAGGCCACAAGGATTAGGGCAGTGTCAAAACAACACAGTACTAATAGAGTAATCACCCATTGTATCTTAATCTCAGCATTCCACCATAAATCAGTCACACTCTCTAGATCCAGTCACCTCTGAAAAAGCTCCACCTATCTAGGAGGACACCTAAACATAGCCATAACAGTTAAGCCTTGTCCCCCTCAAAAGACTCATGTGCATCCCTTTATGCAAAAAGCACTTAGTACGTCTCCAAAGGTTGCCAAAGTTTTATCAGTTTTAGAACTGCTGAAAAGTCCAAGTCCAAAGTTTCCTCAGAGGGCTGGCCAAATACCTCAGTGGATTAAAGCACCTGCAAGCAGACACAAGGGTGGGGCATTCAATCCCTGGTCGTGTAGTACAAGCTCTGCCCCCTGGTGCGCTGAGACAGCAATTGAGACTGGATGTGGTGGCACATGCCTGTAATACCAGCTCTTGGGAGGCTGTAAATAGGCGGATCACTATGAGTCCAATCTAGTAGTGAGAAACTAAACACTCTGTAGACCCTTACCTAAATCAAATAAAAATAAAGTTTCCTCAGACACAAGGCAAATTCTTAAGCTGCAAGCCACTGTGCAAATGAAAAGGAAGTTAAACATTCATAACATACAATGGCAAAGATAAACATTCCTATTCCAAAAGTAATACAAATGGCGATACAAAGGGATGGGACCAAAGTAAGCCCCAAATCCAGTAGGTCAAATGTTAAATCCTATAGTTCTATGTGTAAAATCCAAGGTAATCTGTGGCAAAATGTGAACTCCAAAGGGTAAGGTACTGCTGAAATTTGTAGCTCCTACTGGCTTTTCTCTGGGGACAGCTCTGCTCCCTCCTAGTAGTTTTCCTCAGGTAATCCAGAATCCTGGCTTCTCCAAAGTTCTAAGGTCTCCAATACACCTTCTGCTAAACAGTCATGGCTTCTCACACTGCTCTCTCAGGAGTATACTGCCTGGCCTTTCAGACCTTCTGAAATCTGGCTAGAAACTGCCACAAATCTTTCAAACTTCATGTACCTAAAACCAGCATCACAAGGGTGGTGTTGAGATCTACCACCATCTAAACTAGTGGCCAAGCTTCCTCTACTCTTGGATATAGGAGTCCAGTGCCTGTGAGCCAAATCTGGAGAAATAATTTTCCCAGGTCACTACCATTCTGGAACAGAGTGCTCTGGGGCTCTCTTCTCATAGCAATCTTTCACCTTTGAGGTTACAAAGGGTAGTCCTGCTTCTTGTGATGCCCTCAAGCCATCTTCTCTATCCTCCTGTTCCCTCTCAGCAATCAAGATCTCCTCTCTATTTTGTAGTCCACAGCTTTATTAAAGTTTCCTTTCTGGCCAAACTCAAAACATTCCATCACTCTTCTGGCCTCTTTGCTCTTGATTCTCAACTACAGCTGGCTAAAAGCCCCTAAAGCATTCATTCAATGACCACATTAGACTGTGTTATGGTTTGTGTATAGGTGTCCCCGCAAAGCCTCATGCAGTCATGGGGCAGCATCTGGAATTTGTAATTGTTTATTGTGCAAATGGGTGCTGCACCTGCCTTGGGGCAGGTGATTTGCATTTCAATGCAAGGGAGGAAGACAAGTTAGCTGCTTGAGTGGCCACTAGCTCTCTTGCTTGCTCTTGCTCATGTCCACCACCATGAAAGGTTGCCCTCTGCCATGTGCCTCTCTGCCTTGGAGCCAGCTGAATATGGACTGAAACCTCCAGTAACTATGAGCTAAATAAACCTTTCCTTCCTTCATTTTGAGTGTCAGATATTTGTCCCAGCAACAAGAGAAGAGTAACTAAGACAGATTGCCTTGAAATTTCTTACACTACAGTAATTAGCCCACTGCCCTTAATATTAGTCTGAGGCAAAGTCTCTGGACCCAAACAAAATGCACATAAACTTTCTTTCAAGCTACAACACACATCATCTGGAGTTTAACAATCCTTCCCAGCAGAAACCTCTTGAGCCTGGTCTTTACTGGTAGGGTTTCTATCGCCCTCCTAGTCTTCTGAGCTCTGATCTGAATCTCCCATACAGTACAGCCTAAGGTGTTCCAGGTCTACTTTTTCACTGGGCATTTTTGAATCTTTTCTAATTCTTCTCTTTCTCCTACAATCTAGTTCCAAAGGCCCTTGAGTCACATGGCCAGGTGGTGACATAGCAACAACTACTTCCTCAGTTCCATCTTATTTTTCTCACAAGCCTGAGACAAAATACGTACTACCCAAAGTTAAAAGGGGTAAGTTTAGTTCACAGCTTGTAAAGGTTCCAGTCTATGATCGGCTGGATCCTATGTAGGGTGGCACAATGCAGAAGGGCAACTGTGTTAAAAAAAAAAAAAAAAAAAAACAGCAAAAACAACAAAGTAGAGACCTTTACATGGTAGCAAAGCCATAGGAGACCTTAACAGCATCTTTCTATCCCTTTTATTTTCTATCTAGGCTACCTGAATTAGGGCACTACCAAAGAAATCAGTGGACCAATTTAGGAATCACTCACTCTTAATGCCAACATTGCACCAGGAATTAGCACACACTCTTAATCCTACTACCCTTGAAAAAATTCCACGTATACTTTGGGGGTATATTTAAATATAAGCCATTATAGATGTGCTACAAAAAGAAACTGTCCTTAACTGTCACACCTTCGCACTAACACTGAAAATTTGAAAAGTGGATTTCAAAACATAGTGAGAATACAAAAGGTTTCTCTTGGCCATCCAACAACCATTTTCCAGTTTTTTACTAAAAGAAGCACAACTTTATCCTGAGCAACAAAGAGCTGAACTGAAATGCTTAACTTCCCCACCTATTTTCCAGCTTAAGTGTCAAAAGAGATGTAAACAGGAGCTGCTCAGTAAAGCTTGGTGGAGCTGACTCAGCTGCAGATGCGAGGGCAGGGGTTCCAACATCATCCTAGGCCAATGGCTGACCCGACTGGAATCCAGGATCCAGTGTCCCAGAGGACCATTGAGCTGCCAAGATAACACTAGACTGCCCATCCGAGGGCTTCTTGTGCATCAGAAAGAAATGAACCTCTATGTACTTTAAGCTGCCTTACTCGAGTATTCCACCTTATGCAGCCAACCATAACCTTAAATGAAGGTCCCCAAGTTCCAAGGTTTCAAGACTCAGTAGAAACTTCAATTTGAAGTTTCAGCTGTCAAACAGATTTCAGATGGGTACAGCTGCATGTACACACCCATGTCTGGCCATTCTCTGCCTCTTCCTAAAGACACAGCTGTGTGTGGTATCTTAAATCAGGCACCGTGTGTTTTCTATGCACCCAAGTAATAAATGCAGTCAGTTGCTTGAACCATAAGGAAGCTTAAAAGTTCTCACCACTGGGTACCACTGACTACCAGTGACAAAAATGATAGGCACAATTCAAACTAATAAGCTGAATATGAAAAGCTTCAGAATCCACAAGACATACACAAATTATTACCATAATTTCCTGCTTACAACATACGTTCCTCATATAACTTATACACATAAAATCAGCTTCAAAACACTTTTATTACAGTAGTTAATGTACACCATATGTATAAGAAAATGTACTCTTTAAACTGACTTTAAATTTTGCTACAATTCCTCTTTTGAAAAGGTTTTTAAAAGCTTATTAAGTACAGAACATAATCCACAAGACTGTCAACTTTTCTTGTGAGTTAAAGCCACTATACGAAAGTCAGTGACATTGAAATGAATGAGGTTATCAGACATTTCAGAGTTTTAGCTTCTCATCATCTACAATAAAATAATTTGGTCGTGTAATAAAATAATATATAGTTATTGTCATAATATGTAACAAAATAACATATAACTACAGGTATTTTAATAAACAACATAGTAAAGACTTATAAGAATACAGAATATTAATTTATTTTCCATATCCTGAAATAAAATATTTTGTAAGCTTTGCTCTTTAAAGAGTTTCACTTTTATGATAAAACCAACTGATGGTATCATAAAAGACAGAATACCAAAATTAACTAAAATTTGAAGTAATATAATAATGAACTTTGCACTCAAATCTATGGATACATCCTGGGTTTACGTAGCAGCTACACTGAGCTACACAAAAGGAGAAAGGTCCTGACAAGTGTAAGAGCCTAAACCTTCTCACTCCTGGACATCACTATAGTAGCCAACACAAAACCTTTGATTATATGATCTTTTCTGGGAATTTCACACAAAAATTAATGTTAATCAAAACACCATTATAAGGAGTCAGCAATGGAACTTAGTGGTACAACACTTGCCTAGCATGGATGAATCCCTAGGTTCAATCCCCAGTGCTGAAAAGAAAATACCATTAGCACATTGCTCATTGAAGGGGCAAAACTTCAAGACACAAACTTTAGAGTGAAAATCACATTATTTAACAACCCCTACAAACTTCATGCCTCATATATGTGCCACTCTTTCTTAATTATATTTTTAAATCATAAAAAGAGGCTTATGTTTCCAATAATCCCAAAAATCACAGTAACATGATCAAAAAATAATAATTTGCATATTACAGTATGCTAGATCCAATTTTAATCATTCTTTATTTGGCATAAAGGTGCTGACAACAAGTAGGTTTTTAAGTAATTAAAGACATTTTAAAGGCCTAAACTTTAATGGTGTACTTTCAAAATGTCTAAAAGAATGTGTGAAGCCAAAGCACAACAACTCCATTCTTAATATTCATATTTTAAAATTATTTTATCTTAATTCCTGAGAACCAAAAGAATACAATCTTGTAACACAGACTCAAAAATACATAACTGTAGGAAAGTGACTGGATCAGGATTAAGATTGTTTTGATTGGCTTTTGATACTTGGCTCCTTTTATTATTTGTACTTACTTTAACATTTCTTTTATGTGAAAGTAGACCATATTTTTTCTCATTTAAAAAATACTTTTACCTGACCCTGAAGAGAGAACTTTAATGCTTTTCATATGTTCAACTCAAACTACAGGACTAGTGTTTTGTTTCTCCTTTTAATTTACAATAAAATTATACCCTTGTGATTCTCAAAGTAAGATAATATTGAGTTATACAAAACTCAGGAACTGAAAATATCATCAGTCTCTGAATCATTAGAATCAACATATCAAAGGTTACACTCCAACTGGAGGGCTAATTAGCTTCAAACATAAATTACATCGCTAAACTGCAAATTATTACATTTTTAGTAGCAAAATAGTAACTCATCTTGTTTTGGTTTCATTTGAAAGAGGCAAGTAACTGTTTTCAGTGATATTAGAAGTTAATAAATGACCACTCTAAACTTTAATGCTCTTCTCACCGCCAAAAATCACTATCCAAAGAAATACTTTTTTTCTTATAATTTAAAGAGTAAAGCTAGACAGGGCCATCTCAAAAAACAATGCTGTTTCTAAGCCTGACTCCAGAAAAGCCTGGGGAGAATACGAATGAATGAGTGCACAATATCCCCTATACACACAATGACATGAACAGGGCAATAACCTTCCAATTAAATAATGAAAACCTGCACATGTGATACCTTGTGCTTTAACATCTTTGATGATTTTCTGAAGTTCTTTCAGCTCTACATCCAGGTCCTCGTAGTTTAGTTCTCTTGATTCGACCTTCGGAGCCTGGAACAGCGCAGGGTCTGTCCCCAGGTAGGAGCACTGCAAGTGGCCATCGTCGCTGACAGTCACTATCACTCCCTTTAAGTCACTACAGAGAGGGAGAGAAAACAAGGCCTGGCTAAGAATCTCTGTGGAGCTCGTCCTGAGCCAAATGATAATTTCACTCAGTCCAGCTTTAACATACACACCCCAAAGAAAATGACTGTGTGTCTATTTTTAAAGTTTACTACAAAGACACAATTCAAACATTTCAAACATCATTTATAAAGTCCCGATGGTAAGATCCCTTACAGATGAGGAAAATCTTTACAAGTTACATTAACAGCGGTGCTTGGGCTGTGACTGTAGGGCAAACCCTCACCCTGACCTCATCCTGCTGCCCTGCAGTGCTGTCCATGAAGGGAATGGGCCTGCCAGCTGTGTGGGGACCAAGGGAAGCCAGGAGCAAGGTCAGGATGACCCAGGGACAGAACAAGGTCAGAGGCAGGGGATGCCATGGGAGGCCTTAAAGGAAAAACTTGCACTCTGTTCTGTTCCCATCCTTGCCCCTCCTCACCCTTGGGCCAACACAGGTCCAGGCTGCTCCCTTCACCCTGGCAGGTCACCAGTTTGTCCTCTCTTCTGCTCTATTCTTAGAAACAGCCAGAGGCCCTGCTTAGTAGCTGTTTCTCTACCACTCTTCACTCCTGGCCACCTTTGCTCCTCCCCATTTGCCAAGGCTAGAGTATGACCCTTCAAAGCCTGGGGGAGGGGAAAATCCCAGTGCAGCAGGGTTAAGACAGAGACCTCTGGGTTGAGAAGTGAGCAGCCCAGACTCCACCTGGTGAGCAGACTAACACATTATCACAGCCCTGGGCTGCAGCCCAGCTCAGCCTTGGCTCACAGAGTGCACTCACACAGTCCACAGCACAGCAAGAGGCCCTCAGCACATGTGGACCCTCAATCTTGAGCTCCTCACCCCTAGATTCTCAGCCAAATAGCTCTCTTTGCCTTTTAAATGAGCCAGGCTCTGGCGTTCTCTTACAGTAACACAAGCCATCTAAGATATCATCCTTTGTTCTTTTCTTATGCTCCCTGGCCTCTACTTTATTATTATTTTCAAAATACCGGAACATCAGTAACTTAAATAGGATCATTTTAAAAGTAAAAGTTGCTATATTCTTTAAACTTACTATAGAAAATAGCTAAGGGGAATTCTGTCTTTGCTTCTTCCTTAATTTTCACAGGAAAAAAATCAACCTTAACATAAGTCATTTTGAGTTGACCAAGGACTTACTCAGTTTCAATTACATTTGCTACAGTGGCCACTGATTTTTTTTTTAAAGATTTTAAAAAGATTTTTAAAAGATTCCAAACTTGTTCTAAAGATTAACTGTTAATCAAATATAATAGAAAAAAATTTGTGAGATAAAAAATGCTTGTGAAGCAGTGAATAGGACAGAAGGCAGACAGCAATTAAGGAACGAGGTCTGGGCTTGTTCTGGATAAATAAAAATATCCTTGGCTGCCTGCCTTACACACAGCATTCTTGTGTGCACCTCTTCCAGAGCCCAGTATAGTCAGTGCCCCAGATCCCCATGATGTGGCCTCAGAATGAAAACAGATGGCTCTCACCAACACAGCAGCAGGTAAAGACCTAGACTGAGTCAACTTAGAAAACTCTCCTAAATGTTAGCTCTAAAATAAGAAGGTGAGGTTAAATGATCCCAAAAAAAAATCTTTAAATTGTATGACTTGCCCAGTCATCTACCTCAGAAAATTAAATGATTTTCCTAAAACAGTCAACAGCATCCCTGGTAGTACCTCTAGGCCCCCAACTTTCTTTCAGAGCAACTGAAGCCACCTAGTGGTCAAGGAAGTTTTAGCTGCAGCTCCTTCAGGCCCAGATCTTCCCTAATGTAGTGACCGAGTTTTCCCTCTAGCCATTCGGTACCACCATGGTAGGGACTGACACTCAGGAAGCTCTCCAACTCCCACTGAGTACCCAAGCAAGCATCCAACCAGTGGTGTCCCCTCAGTCCATTTTTCTAATGTTTTAAATAATAAAAGTAGTCAAAGCAAGTTTTATGAATTATGTACATTAGCAATAATATATATTTTCTATATGAACAATACAATTTTCACACACACACACACACACACAGTTGGGGGTCAGCTTGGACATGCATTAAAAATGTTCACCATGTTAAATGGTTGGTCTTTGGCCTCTCGGAAGATGCAGAAATTGGGCCTACAAAATAGCTCAGTGAACTAAGTGCCTGCTTAGGCAAGCACAGGAACCTGGTTCAATATCCAGCACCTCATGCCACACCTGCCCCGCCTCCAGGTCCCTGAACCAGCCACCAAAACTTAGTGTGATGGTGCACAAATGCAATCCTAGCACTGGGCAGGCTGAAAACAGGATGATCACTATAAGTCTGACCTGCGTAATAAGACCCTGTATCAAATACATTAAAATAAATAAATAATTTTTTTAAATTTAAAAAAAAATTTTAAATGCAAAAATTACTGATTCTTTGAATTGAAACAGCCATTTCCATGTCATGATCACTTTTTAGTGGTCCATCAACTAGGGAAACCAGCATAAACCTATGCAAGTATCTACCTACACTCAAATCTATTCAGTCTTTAAATTGGACAGTATACTATTAATCAATTTGGTTCAATTGTTTTAGAAAATAAATAGCTATTAATTGAAAAATAAGAAATTTATATTTAAAATTTACCAGTACCTATTAAGATTTCGAGTTCAAATTGGAAGACTTTGGAAAATGGGTGATACATATCTTACTTCAGATTCTTCTCTCATTGAAAGAGCTTACCAAATGTCACCAAAGTGTCTTGGCAATAAAAGTAACTGCCCCTCAGATAATTTAGACAAGCAGAAATTTAAACTTCAGATGAATTAATTTAACATTATACTCTATTTTGCAGGAACACTAAGACAAGATTTAAAAACTAAAATTAGTAAAATTTATCTAAAACATCTCATATGGGCACAGACACTTCCCGAGGCCCATAGAACTACTAGATAAATTTAAGAAATACAATTATCATTTAGTACCTTTAGGTGAAGCAAAAATTATAGTTATAAATATACACAATACCATACAGACATGCTGTATCTCCTAAAATTAACTGGAATTTACATACAAAGAGGAAAAGTAAAGAGTACAACTGAGACTTTTAAAAAATTATTTCTTAGGGCTGAGGAGATAACTTAGTGGTCTAAGCACCTGCCTAGCAAGTGCAAGGTCCTGAGTACAATGCCCAGTACCATATGCTATGCCAGCCCCACAACTGGATGTTGTGATGAATGCCTGTAATTCCAGAGCTATGGAGATTGAGACAGAATTACTACAATTCCAAATTGTAAAGCAAGACCCTGTGCCAAATTAATTAATTAGTTAATTAGAAGTATTTCTTAGTGAATATTTAATAATATCACCCATGTAGGATGGTAGATAAGAGCCTGAGAATGGCAGAACTTAACTGGAAAGAGCAGCTAGTTAAGTCTAGCATTACATGATCTATTGCCTCCAACAGAAAATTAAACTAACACTGACAAAACTAGGGTCTCTGCAATATTTCTGATCCTTCAAATATATTATCTAAACCTAAGTATGGGCCAGGGATATAGCTCACAGCAGCATAAGCAGCTTCATGGTCAACCCCAGGTACCACACCTATAATCCCCGTACTTGAAGGCTGAAAATAGGAGAATCACTATAAGTCAGTCTGTGTAGTGAGACCCTACAGACCTTATACTAACTATATGTTTTTTTTTTAAATTAGGTGTAAAAGCAAAACATTACACATCTGTTTTATTCTTTTTACAAAAATTATAGCAGCAAACAGAAACACCAAAATGTCACTGTAGTGGTTGATACTTTGTGTCAACTTGGCTGGATGACTCAGTGGCCCCCTGTTCCTGGCCAGTGGGGGTCCCACCCTGGGGTACAATTGGTTCCTCCTTAAAGCACAGCCAGGACTTGCCCTCAGGGGAATGATTGGTTCCTCCAGAGCAGGACCAGGGCCCATCCTGTGGTACAGTTGGTTTCAGCCTAGGGTACAAAGAGTCCACCCCAGAGTGACTCAGCACAAAGAGACCTTATAAAGGGGCTGACGAAGGAGTCAAGGTTCCACTTCCTTGGAGGAACTTCAGTCCTCACATTGGGCTTGGACTTCATTGCATGGCATGCAGTGCAGACTCTTCAGCTTCCAGCTTGGATCCATCACAGACCCTTCAGCACCCATTGCAGACACTTCAGTCTTCCATCACAGACCCATAGGCCAATGGATAGAGACTTGCACAGAGCACTGTGGTGAGCTTCAGAGCTTAAGACTGAGTTCTTCAGTCTGGGGCGTGCAGACACCCTAAGCACACCTTCTCATCTGACTCTGCAGCTGACTATTGTAAGCCAATCTTGTAATTCCTTATACATTGTATATTTTGTGTTACTATCCATTCCTTATATCTGTTCCTCTAAGTAAAACCCTGACCAATACAGTCACCCAGGATTTGGAGGCAGATGTATTTACTTTGACAGACACTGACCTCAAGAAAGAAAAAAATGTCAGGCAGTCAGGTATTTGGTAGTCTAGGGCTTATAAGGAGTTTGCAAGCTAAAGTACACAGAAGCAGAGAATGTGGCTGTTTTGACTGGTTCTTAGAATATGCATCATAGTGATCAGCTATGTATCACAATGACCAGTCATTTCTAAGAAATAGAAGTAACAGGAATAGGAACTCCAACTGCCACCTGAGCAGCTAACAGAAACTGAAGTAAACTGGCTGATAGGAAGGGCAGTTTCTGCTACACAATATATATACAAAACACAGAACACAAAATAATATCAAATACTAATATGTTAGTGATGATAGCTAGTGAATGATAAGTTATTTTTATAGTGTCTTACACTCACAATATTAAATTGGAGGAGAAACTGTTTCTTTTTCTAAGGAGAAAAATGTTCTATTTTCCATTGACAGAGACTAATTTGGATCAGCATCTGTGGAACTCAAGATATTTATATAGTTATCTTTTTCTGAAAAGGGAGATTTACAAAAATACAACCTGAAACAATGTTAAGAACAATTCACATTAGACAGAAAATGAACAGCTTACTTTTCAAATACAATAGTACAAATGAATAATAGTGTTTAATTTTAAAAAAAGAATGTACAAAAAATCTAATGGTCACAAAGGGGCCAAAAACATACACTGGAGAGACCCTTAGACAAATGATGATGGGAAAACTGAAGACTGAATGCAGAAGACTGAATCAGACTCATTTCTACCATCATGTAATAAATAAAATCCAAAGGGATGAAAGGCCTCACATAAAAACAAAAACAATCTCTGGAAGATAAATTAGGTAAAACTCTTGAAAATATGGGCATAGCCCTTTCTGAACAGGAGTCCAATTGCACAGAAATAACATCAAGAATCAATACATTGGATCAAATCAAATAAAAATGCTTCTGTGTAACAAAGGAAAAAATAGAGACAACAGACAACCTACAGAGTGAGGAAAATTTTTGCCAGTTATACCTTAGAAGACTACTGCTTGAGCAAATAGGTCAAAATCACTGGATCCCTAGAATGAAAGAGTCATTCAGAAATGGGTACCTGAGTCGGGCGTGGTGGTGCACTCAGGAGGCTGAGGTAGGAGGATCGGTGCAAGTTCAAGACCAGCCTGGGCTACAGAAGTGAGCTTGAGGCCAGCCTGAACTGCGTAGCGAGACCTTGTCTCAAAAAGACAAAAAAAAAAAAGAAAGAAAGAAAGAAAGAAAGAAAGAAAGAAAGAAAGAAAGAAAGAAAGAAAGGGGTACCTGAAATGAACAGATACTTCTCCCAAGAAATACAAACGGCAGGGCCAGCGAGATAGCTCAGGAGAATAAGTACTGGCCTGGCAAGCACAAGGTCCTGCGTTCAACCCTGGTACTGCTAAAAAAAAGACAGAAAGAGAGAGAGAGGGAGAGAGAGAGAGAGAGAGAGAGAGAGAGAGAGAGAGAAATACAAATGGCAATAAATACATGAAAGAATGTTCAACATCTTTCATCTCATTAGAAAACTACAAATTAAAACAACACTGAAATTCCATCTTACTCCAGAAGGAATATTTATAAAGAAATGAAATAACGGGGCCCAGCAGGATGGCTCAGTCGTCTAAAGCGCCTGCTTAAGAAAGCTTGGGCAGCTGCAGGGACCACAGTTCGATCCCTGGCACCACATGTTGCACCAGCCCTGCCCTGAGGGCAGGCTGACCGGCCATAAAAATTAATAAGCAAACAAACAAAAGTTCTGAAACAAGAAAAAAATAAAATAAAAAATAAAATAAATGAAATGAAATAATAACAACTGCTGGTGAGGTTGTGGGAGAGAGAGGGGGACATTTCTACACTGTTCATGAGTGTCTTACTTATCCTCCTCTCATTGCTGGGACAAATACCCAACACTCAAAATTAGGGAAAGAAAAGTTTTATTTAGTTCACAGTTGCTCAAAGTTTCAGTCCATATTCAGCTGACTCCAAGGCAGAGAGCCACATGGCAGAAAACAACCTTTCATGGTGGCACGGAAAGAGCAAGAGCTAAAGGACAGAGCTAACAGCAGTTCAAGCAGCTAACTTCTCTTTCTTCTTTACACCAAAATGCAAATCACTTGCCCCAGGGGAGGTGCAGCATCTATTTCCATAATAATCAATTACAAATTCCAGAAGCAGCCTCAGACATGAGGTTTTGGGGGGACACCTATACATACACAACCATAACAATGGGAATATGAAGTAGTACAACTACTATGAAAATCAGTGCAGAGATTCCTCAAAAAACTAAAAGTAGAAATTGCATTCAACCCAACTATCCCCATTTTGTGTGGTACAACAGCATGCAGCCTATATGTCCATCAGTGAATGAATAAAGAAAATGTGATAGATAGATATATATATGTAGATATAGATAGATATAGATATAGATATATAGTACAGCGCTACTCTGTCATAAAGAAGAAATAAATTTGGTCACCTACAGGAAAATGACTACAAAATATAATATTAAGTGAAACAAATCATACACAAAAATTCAAATATCATATTTCCTTCTCTTATTTAAGATACTCAAGGTATAAATAAAAAAAGTAAAAGATAATAGGAAGTGAAGAGATAGATCTTTTGCAAAAGGAAAGGGGATGGAGAAATGCAGTTTGAGAAGGGAAGTAAAACAAATTAAGATATGCTATGTATGTGTACCAATTCTTTATGATGAAGTCATCATTACATACAGACTAATAAAAATTAAAATTAAATAAAAATTTCTGAAACATAAAAGAGAAAAATCTATGACCTTTTCTTCATCCTCATTTTATACAAAAATAGAAACATTTGAAATCATCTAATTACCAAAGTTTGATTTTTATTACTACATACATGGTACATTAAAAAAAAAAAAAAAAACTTAACTTAAAAACTACATATGACACCTAAAGCTCACTCTGCCTGAAGATATATGAGGTAAAGGTACTCTCTCCCTATCAAAGAAATCAGATTCAGCATATGCAGCAAAGCCTATCTTGTCTCCACAGGACTATATGCAGGTACCTGATTCTAATTCAAATCTTCCATCATCATTCTTGTTTATGAAGCATCTGTTATTTAACAGAAAGTGCAGACAAATATGACACAATGCTGGTTCTATTTGAAAAAAAAAAAAAAAAGGTCTAAACTAGAAAGGAAGCAGCACAGCCAACCCAACAGCCAGGCCCACCCCTGTGAGTGAGACCTAACCCAACATGCCAGCTTCACAGCCTATCCAGCAGCCAGGCCCACCGGTGAAAATGAGACCTTCCCAGGCAAACTGGAAGCACAGCCTATCTAGCAGCTAGGTCTGCCCACATGAGACCTAATCAGGGCCACTGGCAGCCCAGCCAGCCAGCAGCCAGGCCCACCCGCAAAAGTGAGACCTCCCTGGCCCGCTAGCAGTGCAGCCTACCCAGCAGCCCAGATTGACGAACCAACCCACAGGCATGCATTCCTGCACCAAAGATCACTACTAAATAGAAAGATACAGACAAGAAGAAAAATGCAAACTGAACTCCTGAGCCCGCCTAGAACAAGTACAGGAGACACTACCATAGAAGAAAATGGGAAGTATGCAGCCAAAATCTCTGAATTAGTAGCATCTGAAGTAAACAAATGCAGAAACATATAGAGGAACTCGGAATAGAGATAACCTATGAAGTTAAAAAAGAAATCTTTCAATTACTAGAACCTCAAATTAAAAATAAATAAATAAGAACAGCTGCAGAAAAGCATAGAGGGAATTAGATCAGAAATTACCTCTGAAGTAAAAAACAAAAGACATCTCTAAATTAATACCATCTGAAGTAAATGAACAACTGCAGAAAGGTAGAAAAGAAAGGGGAGCAGAAAAAAACCTCTGAAGTAGAAAAAGAAAGGATACCTATAATGAAAGACGTAATACATGCAACTAAAAAGACATTGATAAAAAATTAGAGAATAGAAAAATGATGGATTCCTTGAATGAGCAATATAGGAAAGAAAGAGATCACATGACACAGGTTCAAAGAGATATACAGGAAAATAAAATCACAATTACAAGCTGGCAACACTATGTACAAAAGTGAAGATAGGATTTCAAATCTTGAAGACACTATCACAGCAAGTGAAAAGGAAAGAACGGGTCTCTTACAAACAACCAGGATGCAGGAAAAAGTAATTCAGCATCCTCAAGATGATGCATAAATGAACAACGTGAGATTAATAGGAATCAATGAGTCAGAAGGAGTCAATACAAATGATATAAAAAGAATATGGGCAGAAGTAATAGCAAAAAACCTCCCAAATATGAGAAAACACTCAGACATTTAATAACTTAAGCATATAGAACTCCAAATAACAATAACCCAAATAAAAACACAACCAGACATATAATAATCAAGATCCCAGAAATCCAGCAGAAGAGTAATATACTAAAAGCTGCTAGAGAAAGTAAACAGATCACATTTAAAGGAAAACCTATCAGAATAACAGCAGATTTCTCTTCACAAACCATGAAGTCAAGAAGAGCATGGAGCAGAGTACTTACAAGTCTTCTATGAAAACAAATTCCAGCCGAGACTGCTATACCCTGCAAAAATCTCTTTCAAGTACAAGGGAGAAGTGAAATACTTCCATAACAAGGAACAACTAAAGAATTTCATGATGTCAAAGCCAACCCTACACAGACTATTAAAAAATATTTTAGAGGGAGACAAAAATGGCCTGATCTCTACAAATGAGACCAGAAAGAACCCATCAAATAAGGCAACCAATTAAACAGGAGAAAAACAAGTCAACAGTAGTATGTAAAAGACATGTCAATCGTAAGTCAATACATTTCAATTATAACCATCGGTGTAAATTGACTCAATTCTCCAATTAAAAGAAATAGACTGACAGAATCAATAAGGAGGCAAAATCCAACAATGTGCTGTATAAAAGAAACACATTTACTTCATAAAGAAACTCAAAGGCAAAAAATGAAAAGATAGAAAACACTACTACATGCTCCAGCACCTCAAAAAAAAAGCAAGGGTAGCAATCCTGTTTGCAGACACTCTAAACATTCAAACCAAGACTGATCAAACTAAATAAAGAAGGCCACTACATACTAGTTAAGGGACAAATTCAAGATGAAGAAGCAACACTCATAAATATGTATGCACCCAATACAGGAGCACCAAGTTATATAACACAAATATTAATGGAAAGGAAAAATCTACTCTCCAGTACCACAAACTTAACAGGAGACCTCAATACCCCTTTATCCCAAAAAGATATGTCAAGCAGGCAAAAAATTAGCAAAGAAGTAGCAGAACTGAACCAAATCTTGGATCAACTGGACTTAGTGGACATGACACAGACCACCCAACCACCTCTGAATACACATTTTTTTCAGCTGTACATGGGACATTTTCCAAAATACACCACATACTAGTGCATAGGTCATGCTTAAGTATATAAAAGAAAACACAATTTATTCCATGCATATTATCCAATGACAGTGCAATGAAACTGGAAACAAATGACAAAAGAAATCACAAGAATGCCAGAAATACATGGAAATTAACACCCTTCTCAGCAACCAAATGATGCCAGAATGATGCTGGAAAAACTGGCTCTCTACATGCCAAAAACTAAAACTTGACCCAAGTCTATCACCATGCACAAAACTAAAGTCAAAATGGATTAAAGATCTAAATATTAAAAGGGAAACATTAAATCTCCTAGAAAAGAAAGTGGAAGGAAATCTTGAAGACATCGGATTAGGCAAAAAGTTCAAGGACAAAAACCAAAATGTATGTGTAACACTTAAAAGCATCAACAAATGGGACCTCCTCCAGCTAAGACATTTTTCAAAAGAAATTAGCAACAGAGTGAAAAGACAACCCACAAATTTTGAAAATATTTTAACTAATAAGTATTCAGATAAAAGTCTCCTATCTAGAACCTATAAAGGACTAAAAACCATTAGAGTCCCAAAATTCAAAGACCCAATCCAGAAATGGGCATCTGAGATGAACACACACTTCTCAGAGAAAGAAATTCAGTAAGCCTATAAGTACATGAAGAAATGCTCCACATCACTAGCCATCCATGAAATGCAAATCAAAACAACACTTAGATACCATCTCACTCCAGGAAGAATGGCTATCATAAAGAAATCAACCAACAGCAAATACTGGAGAGGCGATAGGGGAAAAAGGAACCCCTCTCCACTGCTGGTGGGAATGCAGATTGGTGCAACCATTATGGAAAGTGGTGTGGAGGATCCTTCGAAAATTAGAACTGGAAATCCCATTCAATCCAGCCATCCTCCTACTGGGAATTTTCCCAAGAGAACTGAAAATACCATGCCATAGTGATATCTGTGCACCTATGTTTATAGCAGCCCAATCTGTAATAGCCAAATCTTGGAAACAACCAAAATGCCCATTATTTGAAGAATGGTTGAAAAAAAAGTGGTATTTTTATACAATGGAATATTACTCAGCTATAAGGAATGATAAACTGGAAGACTTCATATATAAATGGATATATATTGAACATATATTCATAAGTCAAATAAACCAGACCTACATGTGTAAATATCATATAGTCTCCCTTGTGTAAGAATTCTAAAGAAGAAATAAAAATGGAAGGGCATAACACAGCTGAATGAAAATCAAAGTCTTATGAAATAAACAACAAAGTAACTGGAAGCAGAAAAGAGAGGAAACATAGCCGGAGCAATGCCATGCACTTAGGTACACAGGATAAACCAGATATTGCTTCTAAGAACCTTCAAAAGGTTTTTCACATTGATGATAGCAACATGTGACACTAAAAATATGCTAGGAATGCCTGTCATTCTGGTCTTTTAGATGCGTAGTATTTCTAATGTAAACTCAGTTACTGCTATACTCTCTCTCAAGTATATGGTTGACTAACAAAAAAACAAAAAAGGGTATTAATTGAGAGTAAGAGACTAGGCAAAATGCCATAGGCTTGACAGGCTATAATTTTGTACATCCTTGGATTTCTAAATTTCTGCATAAAGATGTGTAACTGCTTTTATCACATTCTATAGAGATTTATTAGAATGTCAATGATTGACAGAAAATACCAATTTCTAGCTAAGTCTAAGATGCTTGATATTCAGAAAGTCAGTGATGTTAAGATCAATTACCTATGTTATAGAATAATAGTATCACGAAGCTTCTCTGCTGGAGGGTTGAGAATGTAAGTTAACAGACCAAAAATTGGAGAAAAAGAAGGGCTATGAGGATAGCCAACATTTTGGCCCAAGCCCTTCAATGTCACTGAGGACTCAGGACCTAACAGAACCTGTGCGGTAATATCCTATAACTCAGTAGTGTCCCAAATTTTCTGGTCAAGGAGATTATGAGACTTCAGAGGAAAGGTATAAATGAAGTATAGTGTATCTAAGGAGAGTCACCCAGAGAAAAACATTCTCTCAGGCTTTCACAGAAAGTAAACTGGTCAAGCAATGGCTATGACTCGCCCAGATGGCTGACACTGACAACAGTTCTACAAAGCACTGTACATGCTTCCAAAGTTAATCCTGAGGGGATCTGTCCTTGGAAGATACAAAAAAAAATAAATGTTTTGTTATACAGGTCTTGTTTTAACTTACCTTTGGTCATCCAGTGGAAAAGATTAGTATGATGAGCTGTAAGGGGCTTAAATCAACAGCCTTCGATATTGCCAGTTTCACCAGTAACCCAATGCAGTTATGGAACGTTGGACTATGTATACAACTACTTCTTCTCAGTTCAAAGAGAAGAAATTTTTTTCTTTTTTTTTTCTCCCCTTATCAATATCGATTAGAAAATTTATCATGTCTACACTCTGTGCTCTGTATAACTACTATGAGGACAACAATATGCAATGTGTTAATTATTACAAATGTACTACTAATGTGTTTTGAAACTATCATATTGTTATTTCTTATTAAAAGTAATAAAAAAGAAAACTAGAACAGGAAATCCCATTCAATCCAGCTATCCCCCTACTGGGAATTTTCCCAGAACTGAAAACATCATATCATAGTGATACCTGTGCATCTATGGTCACAGCAGCACAATTTGTGATAGCCAAATCTTGGAAACAACCAAAATGCCCATCATCTGAAGAATGGTTGAAAAAGATGTGATATTTTCATATAATGGAATATTTCTTAGCTATAAAGAATGATAAACTAGAAGAGTTCATACATAAGTAGATGTATCTTGAACATATACTCATAAGTTACATAAACCAGACCTACATATGCAAATATTGTATAGTCTCCCTAGTATAAGAACTCAAAAGAAGAAAAATAAATAAATAAATTTTGGGGGGATACCAGGAATCAAACTCAAGACCTTGTGTTTTCTGCATCCTTAACCCCTATAAGTTTTCTTTTAGAAGAGTGTCTTAAATACAAAATGCATTTGGAAGAGTTAAAAAAAAATCATTTATTGAAAATGTTAATGTTTATTTGACCAGTCTTACATACCGATATCTATTAATCTAAGCCTATTTGATAATGAAAATATGTAATACAACCACTGTTAAATTTTTGTTCTTGTTCTGAAATTCTGTACTTTATGTATTTTTACTTGTTACTGTTTTTCTATCTTTGTTTCTGCTATTTTTACTCTTTAAAATAAAATTAAAAATCACCAAAAAATAAATAAAGCAGAAAGGAAAACATTTTCATTGTAATTGTGACCCAGTGTGGCATAAATAGCAGCACAGTCAAAAGAGTGCAATAGGCTCAGAGCAAGGAGGAGCAAGGCCTCATAGAGGAGGGACACAAAAGCTGCCCCTCAACCTACAAGCACATCGTTAAACATGAAGAAAATGGACAGAATAAAGTCAGAGAATTTTAGTCCTGCCCAACCCATTCAGTCTTATGACCTTAAATACCCACTTTGTACCAATACTCTTGCTTATATCTGCAGATAGATCTCTCCCACAAAGTCCAGACATGAGTACAGACCTTCAGCGATGAACCGTATACAAACTATAGCACAGTAAGTCTTAGTTACTTTATCATTGCTGGGACAAAATATCTGATACCCACAAGGTAAATTTATTTTGGATCACAGTCTGGTGTGGCTGCAATCTGTTGCTGTCTGGCTCTAAGGGAGGGCAACACGGCAGAGGGGCATGGCAGACAGGAAGCAGAAGTAGCCTACTAGTTGGTGTTAATCATGCCCAGGGTAGGCCTTGCTTTATTTACCCAGAACAATGCTAGACTGATTGGTTAGCTAATCTAGTTATACACTTAATCTAGTATCACAAACCCATGAACCCAACACCTCCTAAAAGCCCCATCTATCTATGAGCACAAAAGACTTCAGGGGAACTTCAGGATGTAAGACACAATACACTATTTCAGGAAATTCTGCCAGCCCTACTTTTAAAATCTGTCCACAATTCAACCACCTCTTCCTTGATCTTTATAGTATGCCCAGAACATCTTCCATGAAAGACTGCTGTAACTGGTCTCCTGTGTGTGTCCTGTGCCTCACAGTAATGTCCCATACCACATCAGCTGCTTTCCTTCCAGTGTGCCCCCACAGACACAAAGGGCAAAAGCCCAAGTAGTTACATGAGTCTTCACAGCCACACAATGTATCTCATCTCCATTTCCTGTCATTGTACACTTCACTTACCCTTCAACAACAGCTACACAGATCACTAAGCCCTCTCACTCAGGAATGCAAGATGGACCCCATTGAAAAGAAGGGTTCAGATGTGGTGGCAAGAATGTGACAGTGTTATGCTCCCAAGCCAGAAGTCAATAAACCTACCATTGGTGTAGGAATGGTTGGGCCCATGAGGCAAGTTACATATGTCACATATTGCCTATTATAGTGCTTGCGTACCTATGAGGAATTGGTAATATTAAAAATATATATATATATCTTAGTGGGCTGGGAGATAGCTCAGCAGAACAAGGGCTTGCCTAGCAAGTGCAGGGTCCTGAGTTTAATCCCTGATACTGCAAAAAAAAAAAAAAAGGGAAAAAAATCTTTTCCCTTGCATTCTTGGGGAATGTTCATTCTAGTATAGTCCTGCCTCAAGGTATTCTCCACTATGCTTTAGGCATTGGAGCATTGCTTAAAAATGGCCTGCTCAGTGGGGACTCACCTGACCAGACTGTCTCATTCAGCCCTGCACCCTCATTATTTATCCTCCTCTAACACCTTATTACCTCCATAGCGCTGGTTTGCTATGTTACATAATTCATTTGGTGATTAGTATATGTTTGTCTCCACTAGAATACAAATCCCATAGCCAGGAAATTTATTGATTCTTGAATATCTAGAATGAAATTGATATACCTACTCTTTGACCCAGCAAAAATATAGTTAAACGAAATATGTCCACAAAGAAGAGATTTTTTTAAGAAGAGATTTCATAATTACAGCATAATCATTGATGGAAACACTACTTAGCAATAGGGTGGAAAAAGTAGGTACTTCTTGCAGGCAACAGTGATATGGGGAAAAGAAAACTGATACTGGGAAAAGAAGCTTCCAATCTGATAGATACCTGGGACAAGTTTGTGTTCTCTAAAACCAAAAAGAGAGAGAGAATTTTAGAACAACAGAGGTTAAAAGCAGAATAGATTGAGGAAAAGAAAGACTTCAGTGGGTCACTAAGGAACCTGTGTTTTTCTAGGGATTTTTATAGAGCAAAACCATGAGGTGAGGTGGAAAACATGGAAACTCAATAGGTGGGCATGAGGTGAGACAAAACTATGGTAGTAAGATTACAAGCACAATTTCTCAGGTAAAATTGATTAAAATAGGATCAGATGAGGACTAGAGTCACACAGCAAGTGGGCATGAATATGGAATAGGGGATTTTCCTGTAGGGTGCTGGGTTAGTGATTCTTCCAGGTTTTCTTACACTGATAGAGACCCATTTCGAATATCAGTTCCTGATGGTTATCCTTAGAGAGGGACACGTTGGTTGATTCATTGTCTCGAGGTCAGGCTCACAGCAGAAGTGTCTGTCTCTCTCACATTTGTG